>JBBMOY011473640.1:0-14359 GCA_037951405.1 Platydemus manokwari | reverse complement strand
CTTTTTTGTTGATAATAAAGTTGTTGATATAAATAAATAATAAATAAAGGAACTCACGCTGTTGAGTTGTGCTCTAACAACCGACAAACTAACATTCAACCACAACCCAACAAAGGTATATCTTTAATTATCTCTTACTTGCTTGTTACAGTACTGAGACCATATATAATATAATAGAGGATGTATTCATTTGCAATGTTTTCGATCATCATTCACCATTTGCTCTTGGTGCAAATAAGTAGTAATCTGGGACGATTTAGATACATGAATACTTTAAAAGGTATTTTACTAATTGAGATGTTGTTTTCTATTTTGATATAAATCACTTGCTAACTCCATTATACTAGGCATTAGATTTTGTGGTTTCCCAGGATTAATCATCTAGTTGGATAGAGATCCAATTTAATTATCACTGGATTAATTGGAATTGTGCATACTAGCCGTACCACTCTTGTTATTTTAATCGGTTTAGTGATATAGTTTCCTATGTAAGCTGTTTTTGTTTTATTTTTTGAATTTCTGATACGCAAATTCTTTTTAAAACTGCAAACATAACATCGATTCTTCTTCAATGTCAATAAGACCTATCGAAAGGTTTGTTTTATTTCTGTCTTAATTATGCTCCTGACTCGTCTTCATGAAAACTATATACTGCTTCCCTGTAAAAATTAAACAGCCACCATTTTGAGAAGAAAATAACACAACTAGGAATTAAATTTAAATTAAATTTAAATTAAATTTAAATTAAATTAAATTTAAATTATATACATATATATGGTTTTAAACTATTTTGAAGCATGAATACCTTTAAAATTACAAAAAGCAAAACATTTTCTCACAAAAAATATTTTTATTATTTACTTAAATAAAAGTTGGGTAAAACTGTATTAAATATTTTTTATTTATAATTGTTTTACTGTACTATTTAATTACATCTCTTAGTTACAAATTTCAAAACTCATGTCAAAAGAAAGTTTAGGTGTGATAAATTGGTGGGGTTTCACACCAGCTATAAATTTTTTTGAAAACGGTTAATTTATTTTAATTTTTAAATACTTTTTAAATATTATTCTAGACCTTGTAGAAAATGTGAAATCATCTAGTATAAATGATAATAATAACTAATTTATTAATGTTATTAATTTAGCCGATGTTAATATTCTTTTGGTTGGTTGTGGAGATAGTCGACATATTTTGAAAACTGTTTCCTCTTTATATAAAATAGGGCATAAAAATATTAATGTAAAAATTGAAAAATAACTAGTGTTATTAAATCTTGATTTAGTTTTATGTTGTTGAAAACTCAATGGAACTGATTGCTCGACAAATGTTACAAATGATAATTGCATTGATACCGCTTACTCAAATGGGGTTACAGGGTTGATTTTAGTGGCCAATCTATCAAGATATATGATCATACTTTCTGTTTTAGACAAGACAGAATTATTTTTGGAATTATATGGCAATGGATTAGTGAGGGAGCAATCGATGGATTTTGTGAGACATTTAGCCAATAAATTAATCAAGTAAATTTATCGATTATCTCATTTTTTAAAAGATTTTTTAATTAATTTATTAATTCGAAAATATAAATTTTTAAGTTCCAGCCTTACAATCATTTAATAATAATCAATATTATTGTCACGATATCACCTGCATTTATGAAATGAAAATTTTTATCATTTTCGCGTCATCTGATTGATTTTCCATTCTTTGTTGCCTTGGTGACATTTTAATTTCTGCTTGCATAATATCACCGGTTGATGATTGTTTGTCAGCGACCGAGTACAACATTTTAATCGATTATATTTGTCATTATTGATAGCAAGCAATATCATTGGTCGAATCTTTGTTGTGAGTCATTGTGAGTGCCACCGTGAATTAAATCGTTATTTGTCGATCGATAATCACTCGAATTGTCTGGTTTGCTTGATAATGATAGGTGGAAAATAATAAAACCAGATGCCTTCTTATTAAATTGATTGGGTTGATTAATAAATATCGATATCAAAATATGTCCATCAGGCCACTGAATTATCGATTGGGCTCATATTTGAGCACGGAAGAGTGGTACCGAGTGGTTAGTGATGTCGAATGGTCATTGGTCTGGATCCACCAATGGGAGAATTGTTAAATCTTATCCTATATTGATGAATACAAGGCCGGTACATGGGGGATTGTTTTAATTTCGCTCAACAACAAGCCATCGCAATCATCAAATATTATCATTAATCTCATTCAGGCTCATCACAGATCCCGATGAGTGTGCCCGAGTCCTTCCATTCATCAGTCTGGATAATCTTAAATTCAAAGAACGTGACATCCTGGAATCAATATTCAAAATATGGCGAGCCAAAAATGGGAAATCATTTGATATGAGTTTGTGCTGGTAAGCTCAATGATTGGCTTTTGTGTCATCAATTGATTTATTGATTTATCGATTAATTATTCAAATCAAATCGATTTCATTATTGTTGTCATATTGATTATGATTGATAAAATATATATTTCTGCGAGATATTGATTTGTTTGTCAGGGATCTTCGTGTCAGACAGAATTTAGGTGTGCGCTATGATGCGATACCGAATGTGTTCGATTGGGATTGCTCGATAACTCTCCATGATCGAGGTGTATGTGTTTTGGGTTTATCGATTAGTTGTGATTGATTAATGTTGTCATTTATCGACAGGCGAACATTGTCAATTCTCGCGAATACAATCACTGGCGACATAAAGGTGTTGCATTTCAATTGAGAGATGCCAATTATGACGTCAGCAACCGATCGCTCGCATCTGGGCGAGTTCTGCAAACAGCTGGTGGCGATAAAACCGTCAGATTGGGTTATTGGGGCGATATCGTCTGTTCGCCATATCTCGCCTTCGGGGTGACGAGCGCGAATGAGTCGCTGTTTAAAAAGTCAAACAATCAGTTCACCTGGTACGATTAGCTCATTTCCATTGATCGATAATCATGTGATTGCATTTAGTGGGGCATCACGTGTTTCCGAATACAATATCAGCCAAATATTCTACCAGATATCGCACAACAAGCCTTATGTCGAGCAACCAATCGAATGCAGCAAATCGTCAAATGTCCTAACGATAACAGGTGTACATTTTTGTGTTGACTGGGCTATTGATTGAACTAATTTATCGATTTTTTCCCCTAAATTTGATTAAATGCTTTAGAGGTAAACGAAGATGAGGAGGAAGAGACAAACGAGAATGTCGACAATAGCATATCGTGGCATCATTTAGATGGTGAATTTCTATTTGTTATTGATTTATTCCTTTAAAATGGTCTCTACAAATAGATTTGATGCCTCTGCCAAATGTGAAAATCAATTTCTTGCCAATCAATGCAATGAGCGAATATTTGACAAAAAAAGATAAATTTCACTCATTATTCGATGTGGTGTATTTCTCATCCAGTCTTATTGGCCAATTAGAATCCTGCCAATCATTTCACTCGATTCTACACCACAATGCCAGTTTAGTTGTCGAGACACCAAAATTTATCGTCAATGTCAATAATGAACAAATCGATCGATATATTACCAGAATTGATGAAATGGCTAAAGCTGTTGGTATGGAGGTGTGATTTTATCGATTATTTCTTGATATAATCTGGATAATGATTTAATAATTTCTCAGAAAAGAACTCATTCGGCTGTGTCGGACATGGAGAAGTGGGGCCACATTGTATATCAAATTTGTCGATAATAAATCTGATTTTGTCAATGATATATCAATTAATTGATTATTGTTTTGATGGCCTATTATTGTTGAGTAAAACATGTCCTCAATTATATCAATACTAGATTTAATATCATTGATTACCTGTTTATCTACAACAACATATAAGGCATCAGATGCAATGTACTCATTGTTTCGATCTTATATCGAATCGTGATGAGTGAGGACTATACGAACGGCTTTAATAACAGTTTTATAAATGATGTTCGGGCTATAATTTATAACTTTCTGAGTTCTTGTTGACACCGTTATTACTTCATTTACTTTTTATGGTTATCCTTGATAGCGTTAATAGGTGATTTTAATATTTACTAACTTCTATTTATATTAAAAGGCCATGAAATGTCAGTAATTTTTTATCAGTTGCATTACCTGCTGTGATAATAAAATGAACCAAAAGAGATGATGCTATTTAATAATTATTTCACAAGTAAATGAATTGAAAACCCAGGAAAAAAATACAAAACAGCAAAAAAGGGTTTACTCATTTCGATAAATACATGTGCTATCAGCCAATCAGATTCTTTCTAACATTAATCCAAATTTAGAAGTTAAAAATAGACAGGCATATACTTACAGATGACAATAATCTCAAATATTTGTCAATGGCATAATACAGAGGTGGCCAACTTTTGTGTACGTAAGATCGACTTTTCATTTGAATAACAACTCACGCGATAGTCTAAAATTGGCTTTAAGATCGAACAGTCGATCGCGATCGACCGATTGGCCACCCCTGGCATAATAGATACAAAGAAAATTAGACTTGTGTGTGAGTGAATTCAACAAATGAAGTACTAAACTCAGGAACATAAAACAGACACACTCAATAGGTCTATAAAAGAGATTGAGTTCCATGAATAACTGCCAGTCTTATTTGGTCGGTAACCTGTGTTTTATTCTTGACTTTTACGAGATTTTTAGGAGCTAGTCTTTTTGGTTGTTTTTCTGTCTTTGACTTTCGAGTGTCAATCTCATCTTGTGTGATAGTCTATCGCTGATTTGTAATAAGAGTTTAACTATATTTGTTCTTAATTGAGCTTGTGACATTCTAGTTTTAAATAATTTTTCAGAATTTATTTCAAATTGTTATCCAACAGGATTTTGTCTAAACAATATACGATTTTTATCAATCTGCATGGAAAATTTAATATATAAGTGTAGTAATTATTTATTATATCTTTCTTATCTTGAATATGACTCATTTATTATTATAACAATTTTTTGAAGAGGGTGTTAATAATAATACAATATTGGATATTAATAATACTTGTTAGAATTTTCACTCATTATCGAACATAAATATTTCGTAATTACAATAATATAATTTAAGAATGTCGAAAAAACCCATTAAAATTTCCTTTATAATAGATACACCCATAAACAATACGACTATATAATGTAGCAGTCATAATTGTTGAATGTCACAGTTTATAGCAGAAAAGGTACAGTAATGGTAAACAGCTTCATTAAGCTCCATCAGAAAGGAGATCGTTTTTTCCGTCAGAGATCCAAGATATGGGTAAGTACTTTACTAGAAGTAAAATATTGTGCTTATTTCATATGTTAACTGAATGGAAACTAATACTCTGCCACTGCATAAATACTAAATGACTGAGTGAGTCATTGTCAAGAGAACATACATAAACAAGTCGATAATGATAACTTGTAAAATTGATGGGTGACGATCCCAATGAGACATTTTTTGAAAGCACCTGCCGATAAATCATTGGTAGTTAGATATGTGATTATTTACTAACAAATATATGTGGAAGTTTGCTTAAAGAGGTAATCCACATCCGTCTATAAAGAAATTCAATAACTTTTCTGTGTAAGAGCAAAATTATTACCACTAGCTCCGTCTCTTTTATTTTTCTACTCTCATTCTCTGGCATCGAAAACAACAACATATAAGTTGGATTTAGACTTTATCGTTAACCTTTTACTATATTTATAATGTATTATTGTTGTATTTGATGAAATTTGAAGATGACTATAATTCATGTGCTACTAGAGTTGCAAACATTGTTGTAGAATTAGACCAATATCTGTCTCTAAGCAGTGCCGAAGCGTAGGTCGCATGAATTAATTAAATTTAATCTACAGACATCAATAACCAATAAAAATTATTTGTAAATTGATAATCATGTTGGGAAAATATCCATCAGAATCTTTAAAAGTCATCTCAATCTTTATAAATGTGCCGAAGCAATTCTGTCGATGACCCGAATCTAATCTCAATCAATTATTTAATCCAATTCAATAACTTTTTTCAAATCCCATTCAATTAATTGCAATTTCTGAGAATCAGTCTTTGGAGATTCTGATTCTTGATTTTGCAACTATTTACTTCTAAGATCGAAAAACAAACAACAATGCATTCCTTTTATTATCATCATCTGCTTTTGGATTCCCATAATCCACTTTAGTAGCATTAAGAGTTTAGTGGTATCCATTATTTAGTCTAATATTTAATTTTTAAAATAATGACAATTTGATTTTATTCAGCAGTACTGCAGTTATGTTCAGTTAATTTTCATAAATTAACTAAAATTCAGACAATCAATTTTTCCGTTAATCTAATCTTCACACTTGCTATTGAAGCCCTTGTCGAAAGAAAATAACATTTAAACTCTTTATTTGATGATAACGATAAAATTAATATTAAGACAATGAGTGATATGATCAAATTTTTGAGACACTGTAACACTTCGAAGATATAAAACAACTAGTGTTGGGAACTAATGTAATCGAACCTTGATCACTTGAGAAGTTAAGAAAGAAGTCAAGTATTACAAGAACACAGGTCCCGATAAAGTTAATTAATTCTGTTTTAAATCAAAACTATTTTCAAAGTTTCAACGTCATATATCGGCTAAAATTTTTACTTACAAAAGTTAAATGCCTATTCAAGATTTAATTTATGTTTTGTAAATGAATACCCTCCCATAAGTGAACCTTCACATTGTTTACTGTATCTGGTTGCTATTAAGCACGGTCAACATAAGCTCTTTCTGCTAATAATATGAGTTGGTGGGGGAATTCACCCACATGTTCATCGGCACCTTGTTTTTTTCGTTTATTAAACCTTAGTCTGAACAGATGACATGTATCGATTGGAAATGCATGATTTCCGAATGCTCTTCAAAAGTCACTCCATGATTGTTTATTTTGTAGCTGTGTAATTACGGTAATATATTTTTCCCGAGCCATCCCTGTTAGATATATAGGTAAGCGCTTGATCATATTGCCCTGAGTTATCCCGTAAGCGTCTGACAGGGGGAAATAGTCTACCGTAAACTTGTGGAATAGGCCAGGTTCTCCATTGTATGGTTGTACAGGTATTTGCACAATCCTATCATCATTGGCTTTTACTTCAGAAAGTCCCTTGGTGTGTTTTTTCAGTTTAGTGAGGTCACAGTCTACCACTGGTTGCTTTAGATTACCTTTACTGTCATACTCAGGTTCATCTCTGAACAACTGAGGGTCTGTTTCACTGCTTGATGATGACATTATAATTTATAGTGTAGCTCTAAGAGCCGATTAATAATTGTGTAAAGCTTAAAAAGTCTTGTAGTTGATTAATATAATATAACCAAAGCGATTGAATCGATCCAAATTTGATGGAAACCTGTTTGGTGATTAATTAATAATAAATCAACGATTTTTCAATCGATAATTTACTATGTTATTAGATGAGCTACCGTGAGTTAGAGAATGATATTTCCACTAATATCTGAAACTTCACAGATTAATAGGTTGCATGTAGATAAATTATATAAATATTAATAATAACAACAATAATACGATGATGAAATACTTTATAATTATAATAATTGTCAAATGTGTTGTGCAAAAAATTTAGAAAGAAGAAGCTGTTGTGTCTTGAAGAGATTTATCAGTAATGAAAAACCACCGGAGGGAACTAAGTGGCGTCCGAGTGTGGTATAGAAACTAAAGAAATATGATTTTAGAACTCACAAATTCAGTTACGACTTTGTGAGGTTTAGTATTCATTGACAACAGATCTCCTATCGAAGAATGATATCAGGTGATTAAGATAACAATACAATTTTATCATCGGGAATTGATAATTGAACGCTGATAATATGTGAAATAATTGTCGTCTAACACTAGAATTTTCTGAGATTAGTTGATTATCGGAGTTGACTCGACCTTGAATAACGTCACGAATTTGATTTTTATTCACTATGCGTCGTCGTTTTGTGGTGAAAATACTGAATTTTACTTCAGTATTTATAGTGTTTTTACAGTGGGTGCATGAATAATTTTATTTTTGATTTGTTGATTCCCTTAGTAATATCCACCGCTGTCATGTAAATTTGCATTTAAATTTGAATATCTATGACTGTTTCTGATTGCCACGGCAACGTGAATTAATAATCATTTTTTCAAAAAGTTTATAGTTATTACTAATATAATTGCGCCCACACGCCTACATTTTAATTAATGTGGATTTATTTGCTTATATTTTTATGTAATATTTTATACTATATGTATTATTTTATAATATTTTATATTATGAGGCTTGCTGCCTGCGTGGGTATTATCTCGACACTTCCACCTGGATTACTGTTTGATCTTCTGATATGCTGAAGATAAAGATGATAATATTGAGCTTGATCTTGCTCTGTAACACTTTTTTTTATTCTTGCGCTTTGATTTTGCGTTGCTCTGTTTGATAAATTAATTTAAATACTTTTTGGTAGCAGTATATAAAGTGGAAGTACGTCAGTATAAGACACATTTCGCAACACCCGTCACTCTCTTCCAATTTAGTTTGGGAATACTCTCGAGGAATTTATAATACAGTCAATTTTAGTTTTGTAAATAAACTCATCTTCCGCTCCTGGGCACTGTACTTATGCATCGTAAAATAATTAGTCATTCTCGCCGATATTGGCCGCTGAATTTTTTGTTTTATTCATTTTGTTGTTCAATTAGCAAAGCAATATTATAACTAATTTAGTTGTTCTCATTTATTGATAATTTTATATACGACAAGTATTCTAGTTATCAAGGTGAATCAATATCACCGCATTCGTGTTATTTAGTGTTATCCACATGCATTTTAGGAAACTATATATCACGGAAATATATAATCAATGTCGTTTAATAGTTTAATTATGATAGTCTTAAATGATCTTTCCTGTATCGGTCTTCATATATAAAAAGACCCTCAATTAAGTAAAACAAACAGGAATTACCTAAAGCCAACCAAATTTTGAAAATTTAATTCCTTCAAATTACCTGTTACATATCTTATTATTCAAATTTACTTATAAATCAAATCTCATAAAAACCATTTCCATATTTAATAAATCATAAATATGAATGAAAAATATCTTTTTGCTTGATGTGTAATGTTACATTTTGAAGAGAGTTGTAAGTAATTGGAATTAGAATAATTCTAAAATAAAATAATAAATATCTTACTTCAATCAAATATTTTAAAATTAATAGAATATTCTGGAACATTTTGTTAAAATGAATCGTTATAAAGCGAATTGGCTCTTGGCAAAAAATTATGATCAGTAAAATTTTGGCTTCATTTTCTTTCTTCTGGGTGCTGAAATCACTTTCTGATTATACATTGATTTGTTGATTGACTTTTATTTTACTATTTACGTTATTGATTGGGATTGATTAAACGATTTTACCCTTAGTATTTTTAATTGTGTGTTTTATAAAATCTACAACATTTTCCAAGAATGTAACAGCAAATAACAATTTTTTGTTTGTAATTAATGAGCAAAAGGCACTGTCAAAACTTAGCTGAGCATACGGAAATCCAAATCATATTATCAATAAATCTTATAAATTACTGAAGAGTTATTATAAATACCATGAAAATTAGATTACAAAGTTAATTATTTTACAAAGAATGAATGGTTAATGAAAATCAATGTTTGCAAAATTATTTTATCAAGTTATAAATATCAATTTAGAAAAATGTTACCCATACTTATTTAATGAAAAACTATATTATGAAATAATTCTGTTGAGTTTAATCTTACCTAACTCAGCAGTTCTTGTTAAAACCTATCTGACTTTAACGAGTCAGGTTCTTACCCAGTTATGACACAAATTCAATTTTTTGTAAGGTATTAAATTTTTCATCTATGGGTTGGGTGTTTTTAATAATTAAAATGTTGGTTGCGATTCGTCTAATATGATTAGTTTAGTTATATGTTGATAATAACGGTGATAAAGTCTGATAAATAGCAAAAAATAAATTAATGAAAAACTGATATAATTTATTTGTATTCCAAAACCGAATTGAATTAAGATTATCAATACAATATTACAGTCCGAATTTTTAATTAGTTCCTTATTAACTATATAAAAAACAGAATTAGCGAGGCATGGAGTACCTAACGGTTAGGATTAATCTTTCAATTTATAATTCTTGTAAAAGAGATGGAAACAAAACTAAGATTGTTGTTAAATTAAGAAAATGTCGAACGTAATTACCTCACGACAATCCTTTGCTTAATAATGAAAACTTTACTTGAGAATTAATCAAATACTGTGATGGATCTAAATAAGTCGCTGATTTCCAGATTGAAAACAAGGGTGTTTCGATGAAAATGATTTCTGACACTTTTATGCAGATTCTGACTTAATTTGATTACTGACAAAGGCCTTTTCTGTCACAGAATGATTAAGTCGAAGTTAATATACTCTGAGGTTAAGATTTTTCTTTGCCGCTATACAATTTTTAAGTGCAATTATCTAATAAATTGTAACAATTATATACAATTTTTTCCTACACTGATGATTATTTTTAAAATTATGGGCATTTTAATTACTTTTTGGCAATTATTTTTTTGTAAATTTCGTTCTAATTCTATTTTTAGTGATTTTAAACTATTAAGCTTTTTCTACTTAATATAATCTAATTCTATCAGTCTACCTCAATACAATTTTAAAAACACTTTACCCTTAATACAATGGACACGAGGTAGTTTAGCTATAATCAAAATATGCTTACTTAAAATACTCTTTCTTGATTCTTTTATCGTAATACTTTTCTTAACTTTTATGTGTTTTTATCTCAGATCAAATGGCAAAGACTATTACTTTGAATGATTATAAGTAAAACAAATTTCCAGTACCAGCTGTTGCATAATTATTTTCTTATTACAATTTTTAATTTTCTTGGAGATTCATTCTGTATGTGTGCATACCTAATAATTTTAGGCCAATTTTGACTTTCTTTAAATAGTTGAATTTAATTTTCTATTTAATGTAATTTTTAAATGGATACATTTTATTTTAATGTATGAGTTATTGTTCTTAACATAAAATTTCTGTAATATTAATGAACCATAATTATTTCGTATGATATTAATTAATTATAATGATATAACTATTAATTAATTGGTTTTTTACATTAATCAATTATGGAATATGTCATTTGAATCAGAGGTAAACAGAATCAAGAAAAACTATAAACAGTGCAAAATTCTCAACACAAAAGATATCAGCATACAAAAGAAATTTAAAAAAGCGATTACCACAATTAGTTCGATTTTTTAATCATTTTAAGCAAAGAAAATTCGTTGATTGAATACTCACACATTTCGAACATTATATTTCGTAAAACATTATGTGGGTTTTAACTAAACTATCAGTCTCAACTTTTAACTACTATTATCAATATTATCAGTCTCACTCAAAAGCAAATCAATAACAAAATTTGTTTTATTAAATATTTATTGACACCAAAAACTACAATGACACTTATATAAATTACTACGGTTAACAATGGTTAAATAAAACTATAAAAATTACACGAACAACTTTATCAAGCTTCTGGGGAAGATATACGGTTAATTGTCTGCACACTATTGCAGCAAAACCACCTTTCAAGGAATTGAGACCAAGCTCTATAGTCGAAAAATATGCACGAGTTTTATAGTATTGATCAGTATTTTATATACGATCGGACTTACGTTGATTGGCATATACTTGAACAATAGAAGTGGCAAAATATGAATCGAATTCGAGCGACGGTTCGTTCAGTTTGAAAATACGACTTCACACAATCTTCCTAGTGGTTTTAAATCGGGCTTCAAAAATACGACTTTACGCAATTGGTTGTAACAGGCAGTTCGTTCGAAAATCATGACGTTTTCCCCCATATTTATATGATTCTGGAGACGAATTTAATCGTCACGGATTATTAGCGAAAATGGGTACAATTAAATTTATTCCCCAAGGATTTCTCTTTTATTTTATTAAAATAAATTTCGCTCGTTGTGTTTAGAGTATAAATAATATAATATTTCCACATTTAATATTCAACATTTCCTTGAAAAGTATTATTATATTTATTAACCGTAAAAATTGTTATCATAAATATTATTATAATTATTACTATTATTATTAATTCAACAAATCACCCAAAAACTTGATTATAAAAAATTTAATTAAAAGGATAAAAAACAAAATACAATGCTTGATTAGTCAAGATTTACATAAAAATTGTTACCGGATTAACGCTTGAACAACCCAAGCCCAAAGAATTGATACATTTACAAATTAAAAATTGATACATTTATAAAAATGTCATAAAAACTTATGCCTGTACAACCAGGCCATGCATTATTAATGTTATTCAAGTCACAGTTGGGGATCAAAATTGTTACATAGAATTGCTTGCTATCTTTGCCAACTCCCTAACAAACTTATATTACTTATTGTCTATCGTTTAGCTATTTTCGATGCTGTGGCTGCTTTTATTATAATTATTATTTTACTATTAGAGTCCACGAAATTCGACTTAAAATACGCTACACGAAAAGAAATCAAATATCCCATTTATAATAATTAAAATATAAATACATAATGAAATGAAAATGCTATAATCGTTTCATTTAGTAAAATTGGTAGATAAATGGGTGTTTAACTTTTTAAAATAACATTGATTGGAAAGAATGACATTTCACTGCGCAGTGATGCAAGTAAATGTGTATAAATACCGAAGTAATCAGATGAAGATTATCCAAAACAAAATGTTGTGAAATATTTATAACAAAGTCAACGAGGAAGACCAATTCAAGAGTGCGACAGATGAGTCATTGAAGCCAGGAAAACTACCAGATTATTTTTTTATGGAACAAAGGTTCCCTTAAACATTCCAGAATCTACGAAAGAATAGTTATCATAATCGAAGTAGTAATTTATTTTCTTTTATAGTACGGTAAAGTATGATAAATAGGAGCTGTAAACCTTTAAAATATCGTAAAATTATTTGTGATGGTATTTGTACGACCAGGAATAGTTCCTCGGACATTACCTCAGATTCGTATGTGGAATGTTTCCGTTTCTTATTAACTGGACTATTATTAATGACTTCGCCTTCCGTGCTTATTTACTAAGATTGTGCATTTGTTATCTGAATATATTTTAGTGAACATACTTAATTACTTATTAGAGTCAGATAAATAATTATAATCGAATAATTGTGATCTATATCAGATAGGCCCAACTTTATTATTATTAATTTCTTACTTATTCTATTTTAACCATTAACAATTATATTGGTACATAACATTATTCATTGCATTTTGTGTTATGAATCGTATTCATTATTTAGTTATTAAAATCATAATTTGTCACCATTTGGTTTATTTTTAAATAACATGTTAATTCTAGATATTGTGAAGACTGAGCCATAATTTTTTGTTTATGAATATATTATGTCAAAAATAATTTTGCTGTTGCAAGATAGATATTTTAATGCCCTAATGACTTCTTGTCTGTTAGAAATACTAGTGTGCGTGTTTCTATTTTTCTAATTTTAGCTAAGTATTTATACTGAGATGAAATTTAATTCTTTTTTATTGAGTGCCAATCTCTGAATTCCGTAAGAGATTACATTCGTTACTCTGTCAACTCTTTTGTTCTCATGAAAATTTACTTTAAATACCCATACGTTTAATTATGTAGTAGTGCATTCTGTGAGGAATCCTAGCTTTTAGAAATTTAAACATAAAGTATCATTAATAAAATAAACAAATTTTATACGAAGAGAAAAAATAAGTTTAAAGTTATATATTCCAGATTTATTGTCAAATGAATAAATAAAACAAGAAATAAATTAAAGACCACAATTAAACTGATAGAATTCAATAAGGTGGTCTTAATAGATTTAAACCAACAAGATATTCTTGATTATTCAAACCGTTAATAATTTATGAGTAGTTAGAAGTCGATAATTGATGTTTCCACTAAGGATTTGACAAATAACATAATTAGGTATGTGCTATTAATATGAATAAATTACAATAAACAATATAATACTTTTATTGATTGTAATTTAAAGAAGCAGTCATATGACTTCAAGAATGAAAAATCGACGGAGGGAATTATATGGCCCCGGCTTCGATGTAAAATCTTAAAAAATGTATGGTTCTAAACTGCAAAAAATTCTAATCAAACTTTGTGGAAGACGGATTAATATTTATCAGCTAATCTCCTGTCGAAGATTGACAAAGAACTATATACCAGGTGTACCGGTATGAAATGAGCGTTTTTTTGTTAAAATGAAACACTAATTTTGAATGGAAAAGTAA
>JBBMOY011472529.1:0-14363 GCA_037951405.1 Platydemus manokwari | reverse complement strand
GTGAATAAACCCTATTCTTTTATCATGCTATTTTAAATATTAAATAAATGATTTTATAATATTTATTTTGTATATAAATAAATATATATATATATTTTTAATATCTTTAAAGAAATTAGTTTTGCTTATTATTATATTTTGAATTTACGGAGAAGTTTTATAAATCTATTGTTATGAATAAACTCTATCAAAAGAGAATTAACAGAGGTGACGAAAAACAATTAAATGTAACAAACCCCATCAAATCAAAAACACACGAAAAAAAAATTCTCAAACCTACTTATTCCAATGAACTATTGAAAAATTCTAATTCTAAAACTCTTTATAGAAATGAAGATGATTTGCACCATGGCAAACAAAAAAGTAACAAAAAAATGGATGACCATCCCAAGAAATCACGTTCAAAGGATAAGGTAAGTGCTGAAACAAATAAGCAACTTGTGCAAGTGGATTATGGTGATACTAAGACAATTAAAGAACAAGGAAAAATTCATAAATACATTTTTCATAATGATGACAGTGTTGCATTGAAATTGCTAAATTATTCTTTGGATTTAAAAGAAAGCTTGTTGACACTGTTTGATCCTAAAAAACCCGCTACCAAGAGATCGTATTTTATTTTAAGCTCTAAAGAAATATGTTACATTCAAATTAAAGAACGCGAAGCATTTCAATTGAAAGTGAAAAAGGTCGATAAAGATATGGTCAGTGATTTGGTTTTGAAAGCTAGATCTGATAATGAAAAGTTCTTTTGGCTAGAAGAATTTGGCATCAAAATGAATTTAACTTGTGATCTTCTAAAAACATGTATTGATGAAGTGGAAAATAGGCGGTTTCGTAAAGGCCAAAAGAAACGCAATGAAATTAAAGAACTGAAAGATGTTGACATTGGAACTCTTTTGCGAGCTTTGGAAGGTCAAGCTGGACATAAAATAAAATTATCAAACGATAAACGATGGAATGTTAGCCGAATAGAAAAGTTAATCCAAGTGTTATTGAATGAAACTCCCCAACCTTTGATACCGTATCAATTGCAGGAAATATTAGAAAGATCTACATCAAAAACTTTGCAAAGAGATTATACGAGAATCTTGAAGCGTTTACCCATAGATAGTCATAAGATGCTTCAAATGCTAATAGAACATTTGGAGAATCTTACTAATTATTATGCAGATCAATTAAATGCCAATACGAGTGAAACTGAAAAAATACGTCGAAATATTTGTGCCAGATTGACACCTTTAATAATTCGTCAGGAATTCAATAAAGAACAAGAAATGGTAGATTCCCACTTAACTGGTATAGATGAAACTAGTATTATGGGGAAATTCTGTTCAATGTTTTATAAATTAATGGAAACTTCTGATTTCAAACGAACGACACATTAAAGACATCAAATTTTGTTTTCTTTTTTAAGTAACATTTTTCGGAAAAATAATCGTTGTAATTTTAAATAATTTTTTTGTCATGTATTTTTGTTAGAACTATTTTATTAATCATATTTAATTTCGTCTGAAAATGGCATTAGTTATTCAGTGTCATTTTCATTATAAAATATTTAAAAACCAAATGGAAATAAATTTGTCATTATTTGAAAATTAAATAGATTAAAATTATATTTTAATCTTTTTTGCACTTTTGTTTACAATGGTAATATTAGGAAGAGTGAAATGTTTTTACTCTGTTCAATATCATGAGAAATAAATTACGAATACAATGCCACAATATCTCTATTTACTTAATTAATTTTTGCAGATTTTGTGGAGACTTCAAATCAAAACTATTCCTAAAGAAATTCTCCATTAATTAGATATCTCAGGTTTAACAAAGAAATTTTATTAATACTATTATTGGCTAATTTTAAGTTGTTTTGAGTTTTAGAGACAATGCAGGTATCAAGAAAGACTCATAAATTAACAAATCGTCAGCATTTAAAATAAAATCATCATATTTTACAGATTCATGTTTCAATTATTTAGACTTGATCATAGATATTTGAAAACAATAAAACATTCCGATTTCGATCAGATAAAATAATTTCATTACTCAATATTGTGGGATTGACATCAATACCGAGAATGCTTGCTGATGAGTGACGCAGTTAAAAGTTAGAAAGTTTTATGAATTAAATCAATGAATTGTGAGATTTGGATTATACAAAACAGACCATACAAGCAGTGTTTGCTGTGTGAATGTGACCTCGTCTGTTCAAGAAAGGACTTGAAGCTGATAATCTAAATGATTGTATCTTAGATTGACCGAAAGAGTTCATAAATTTAATTTATCCTTTTTAATTGCTATCATTTTTAATTTGTTTCGTTGATAAATTTAGAAATTTATCTCTCATAAAACTAACGATTAGATTGAATCAAAGATGCAATCCTAATTATCAATTAAAGAATCATCAATTATCGGTAAATTATGTAAAATTATTATGATAATGATAATAATAAATATTATTATTAATTTCGTGAAGATTCTTTGACCCTTTCTTATGCAGATTTGTAAACTCTAGCTTTAGAAATTGAGACTCATTTTATTATTTCATGAAAACATGTCTAGAAATTCACAAATAGCATGATTAGAGGTTCAATTAAACAGAATTTTGTAAAATATTACATATATCATAAAAAAATTTTATGTAAATATCTCTTTTTATGTTACTAATGGCTTTTGTAAATTTCTCTGTTACGTCATAATTAATTCGATTAATTGAATAATTCATCCTTCATCCGATTGTAAAGTTACCATGTGGTTTCGCTAACATTTTATTGGGTTTGTTCTGTTTTACAATTACCGACTTGTTCTGTTATTGAATAACAATTTTTAATATAAAATTTTGTAAAAAAAATACATAAAAGCAATATTTAAATATTCATGAAAACAATAAGATATAAACAAATGAAAAACAAATTAAACAAAGATTATTATTAATCAATATAATTCATTATCATAACTCGGATGCTAAAGTTCAAATGCTACTCTGGAAGTTAACTGTTTCGGTTCTAGAATTATTAAGGTAAATTCAAAATCAGATTCTAATTAATGCATATCACAATAAATATGTTAATCTTTTTGCATAATAAAATTCTTGTTCCAATAGATTACATTGAATCCAAGTTGCTGAAACAATTTAAGTCATTTAGGTCTCGATTTAGCTTTAAAATATTATATTTTCATTTGATTTAATAAGGTTTGAATTCTTATTTTGTCATAATTATTTTGAAATGTAAAAATTTATAAAATTATCTATATTAATAAAATTTATAAACCATTACTTAAAAAATTACAGTTTACAATAACTTACATATGCATAATTGCATATAAATTTATATTAAGAAATTATATGATGTTATGTTATAAAAGTTGGTAATAACAATTTTTCCTGTGATAAGTTTTCATTTATAAATTCATTCTTATGAACTTTAAAAATAGTGTAAATCCTGAAAATTGGAATTTTTATAGATTAAATTTATTATTTTATTGTTAGTTAGAAAGCTTTGTAATCGTTTGGAAAATTTATTTTTTATTGTTAAAACCAAATCAAGAACCAAAAAATTTATTAACTAAACAAGAATCCTGAAATTATCTACTTTAGTTGTTAGAATCTTTTGTGACTAATTAATCCAGTTTTCATGGGTTTTAACATTGATGGTTCTGTAAAATTCAGGAATTTTGGTTTGTTTCATCTTGTCAATTGTTTCATTAAATGTTAGATTAAATGTTATTTTAATGTAATTTATTTTGATGGTTTGAAGATTTTTTTTCTTTAGAATTTAATTTTTTCATTATCAGTGTATGCTTTTCGTGATGTTTTATTTTTAATGTATTTGCTTTTAATTTTTAAATAACTTTCCTAATTTTAACTTGTTTTTTTTATTAAATTTATTAAAATTTCATATTGTTTTCTTTAAAATATTCTTTTAAAGTTATGGTTTCCGATTTCACACCTTATTCTGTGAAGGTAACCGGAACAACTTTGGCATCTAAATATTTATCAAAAAGTACCATTCACTTTCCAATACCTCCTTTTAGACAGATATACATTTCCAATATTTACTCCTAATTTTTAAACAAGTCTACTTATGCAATGTTTTTTTTAAATAATTTCTTATGACTATAGTAATTTATATTTTTCATGACTTATAATTTGCTTTACAGAACTTGCTATCAAATTTAACTTTTTGACTCCGAAAAATTCATTCAATTTCGTCTCAAATGTCCTGGATTTATCTTTATATATTTGCTCCTTTAAAACTGTTAATAACCTCATTTAAATTATGTTATTGCAATAAAATCAATATTTATTTACACATAAACACATTATCTGCACGACGTGATGGGAGAATTCTTCTTTTCGATTTTAAATTGATTTTATGAATTTTTATTGGCGGTTTAAGAATATAGACGAGAAATCTATCTGCAATCCAGTTTTAGAAGGTAGCGTTCCATGTTGGTATTGACAAAATTCTTTTATTGTTTTTTTGTTATTTGTGAATTGATGAACCGTTAATGATGATGGACTAAGATGGAGTTTCAAGTTTGATATTGTCAAAGTAGTGGTCCAGTGATCTGGGCTAGAAGAAGATTAAATTGTTGTCGTCGAATGATCAGGTCGTAAAACATGAGGCTGTTACTATCTGATGTCATAATTTAAATGTGCTTTGCATTTGTATGGGAAGTACTGACTGGTTGGATAGTATGAAATTGTGTACAAGCTGCATACTCAAACTCATCAAATGAATTTTATTTGTCGGGGAAGGTGTTAAGCTATGAAACAAGAATAATTTCCAATATTCAATTAAAGCTATTATGTGTTGAATAATACAAAATATTTAAGGACCTTTCAAATTAATTTAAATAACAAATTATCTCAATCTTAAAAATTCTCTACCTCATATAATTCTCATTATTTATAATTAATCTCACGATTCTCAATTCACTTCATATAACAAGTCAACCCCATCTTAAAAATTCTCAATTTACTAATGTCTATATCCCATTCCAAATTCAGTAAACAATCAACTTATTGAAAGACATTATCCAACTGAATTCAATCTATCTTCGAAATACTTGACCAAATCTCGATTGTTTACTCAGATCATTTTTCTATAAGTGTAACCCTGTCGCTAGAACAAAAAACCCAAATTTGAACAAACATTGACAATGTATAGTGGAACTGCATCTGAATTTAATAGATATAATTTTTCAAACATTAATTGTGATAATTATATAAAATAATTTTTGTGCATGATAATAAATATGTTTATTTTAATTCAATAATTATTATAGTAATGATAGTAAGAATAAAAGACGTTGAATAATAATTATGGGAGCAATAAGAAATAGCAGTAACAGGTCATAGAGAGAATGACGATTTGATGGCCATAATGTTAAGAAAAGTAATATCATAATTTAATAACAATAATACTAATATATATCAGATAATAAAGTATAATAGTACCGGATAAGAAACGCTACAATGTAGTAATACGTAGTGGAGATTGATTGTGTATAGACAAAAAACACGATCAGTCATTGTATAAATGTATTATTTTAAAAACTGTTAACTTTCTTGCTTTATAATGTAAAGGCCATTATAAAGGTGTGCTTGTGTTTAATAAAATCGTTTTGCACATACGTTATGCAATACTCTAATTCCACCTATTGGTAAGAAGTTTTAATATACAATAAATCAAATTTACAGAATTGTCAGTGGGTAGGAGAAATTTAAAGACAATAAATTTAAAGGTAATGGTGTTAAACTAAGTGATATGCTATAAAATCAGGAGTATAAAAGATGTGTTAAAATCAGTCGAAGTGCACAATTTAAACATCCCGGTAAACAAAGATACTATTCAAGACGATAGTGAAACGAGTTAAATTGAACAAAAAAATTCTGATAAGAAGATGCATTTATAAAGTTCCCATCAAAAGAAAAATCAAAAACTGAATTACTGCTTATATATGGCTGATTAATCATTCTAATAAATAGAGTTTTTTATTGTAAGAATATTTATTAATTTCACAGACTTTAAAGTTATTGGTATGTACTAAATATTGAAGCTAAATTGATTGTAAGACTAAAATAAGGATCTATATAAAATATGTTACAAGGATTTGAATCTTAATCTCATCATTTGCGGTTTAGTCTTGAGGTGCCTATATTTATAAAATTCAACAATGCTTGTATAATATTAAGAATTATTTTAATTACAAAATAAGTACTAAGTTTTTTGTCAAATAAGATATTTCGAATCTAAAAAATTGAATAATTTTACATTATAGTCCAACATTTTCTCTTTCTTTGTTTTTCTTTTATTAAATAATGCAACTTTTAATGAGTTAATTTATGTATAATTTTGAATTTTTTCCAAAGTCAGATGTTATTTATTTGTTAATTTCTTTGAATATTGACATTAATACAAGTCAATTCATTCAATTGAAATAGCGTCATAAGTGGAAGTAATTTAATTAAAAAAATTCATGATTAATAAATTTTGAAATATTTTTCAAATTAATAACGAATTCTTCAATAGTAAAGGAGTCTCAATATTAAAGATTTTATTTAAAATCATAAAAGTGAAATATTTTAAAGATAATTTGCAAAATAATTGTAGACTTAATATTATATTAGTACTAATTTTGTACAAATTAAACACTACCTTGATTATTTTACTATCAATTGTTTTAATATGCTATTTCTTAATACATTAACTTTCATCACAATAATTTAAAATATTTTATTACATCTGAATCCATTAATTTTTATTTTTTAATGATTAACTTGAGTGAAAGAATTAAATTAGAATTAAGACATAGAGATCCAGCAGAAGTAAATAGTTTTTCTCATTTTTAAGATTACCTCATACTATTTAAGATTACTGAACTTATTCTGGACAATTCCAAAGCTATGAATATTGAAGGACTATCCAGTGAATATAAAAATCTACGCCAATTATCATTGGTCAATGTTGGTTTGATATCTTTGAAAAATTTTCCTTCTTTACCTAGTTTAGAAAAGGTTTGATTGAAAATGGAAGTTTATATATTAATATGATCTTATTGTAGCTTGATTTAAGTGACAACCGAATTTCTTGTGGATTAGAACATTTAAAATCATGCTCTAAACTAAATCAACTGCTTTTGACAAATAATAAATTCCGCACCGTTAACGACATTAAACCGCTTTCACAATTACAAAACTTGGAAACATTAGATTTATCAAATTGTGAATTATCAGAAAGTGAAAACTATCGTAGGAAAATATTTGAAATGATTCCAAATTTGAAGTATCTTGATGGTTATCTTGAGTAAGAAAGTGTTTTTATGCGGTAAATGTTTACGATAATATTGAAATAGGTCCGAAGAAGTTGGTGAATACGAATCAGATGAATATTATGAAGATGATTGTTATGCAAATTTCTACGATTCGGAAGATCAAGAAGAAGATGAAGGTAATACATTTTATGATTGGGTTTAGTATTGTATTATAGTTATAGAGTTAATTTTACAATTATTAATTGACATAGTTAATTATTTAGAATTATATTTGTATATAAATATTAATTAAAAACTGATAAATTTTTGTCAAAAATCATCAGATATTTTGTGTTGATTTTGTGCTTTTAAAGTAGCACACTCAAACTTTCCGGTTTAAACGATTTATAAATAAATAGTAGCAAAATTGATTTTATCATAAATTTTTTAAAAAATGTATAAAAAATCAATATTTATAAAATGCAAAAGATAATATCATGTGGATTTAAATGGCTTTCAAAATCAGCGCAAAAATGACGATCGATTAATACGTTTCTTGAATCATTTTTCGCAACACAAAAATTAGTGATTTATCATGATATGATTGGACTCGGGTTGCCATGGAAACCGATTGATTATTTAAAAATATTAGTTGACAAATTCGGTCTCAAATCATCTCCATCAAGAAGATAAATTCATTCTATTAATGATTTGTTTCGTTAATAATTCGTGACTGATATTATTGAAGATAAGCCCAGATCAATTATTTGCTTTTACAACATCAATCAATGGAAATTAATATATATCAATTTGATCCATAATAATATTATTACCGGAGGAAAGAGAATTTCGTTCGAAAATATCATCGATTGTAGATTTTCTTTATGATTTCCATTTTATTTTTGATGTGCATATGGGATTTGAACTGTTTATAAAAATTGTGATCAATTATTTACATTATTATTTTGTGTGCTTATTTGATGGGGATATATATTAATATATTCTGATATCATTGTATCGGATATGAAATCGGTTTTTCAATTTCGTAATAATCAATCGTTTATTATTAATATGATCACCAATAACAATTACACCATGAAATCGATAAATTTTGTCGCAAAACATAATTAATAATATCATCGAAAAAATTCTGCAAAAAATATATCGATTTATGCGCTGTTCTATAAGTCTAAAATTGGAATGTTTTGGAAAATCAATTTTCTATGATAATTTTACTATTGTAATGATTTGACTGGCTGAAATATTTGACAACTGTCATGATTATATTTCCTGTTATGAGATTTTTCTTTTATCAATTCTACTGAACTTGGTTGAATGGAGCAGTTTTTTGTTTCATTTTCTCCAATTCTTCTACCTCAATTGATTGATTTTTCAATTGTTGACAATAATAAACAACCATAACACGATCAGATGTCAATAAATATTTACCAAGTGATTTTTACAAATAATCACAACAACAAATAGTGTATTGTGAATGATTTGTTGATGTATTGTTAAATCGATGATTTTATCGCATAATATTGGCATATTATTGTATATAATTGTTAAGGAAATATCATTTCAAACATTATCTAAACACCGACCAACATTTCTTTATTCAACTTAACATTTCAATTGTTTGGAATTCATTTCAATCATTTTTCGCAAAACTTAATTATTATTTGATCAAGATTTACTATTTTATACTTCTCTTATCAGTGAATACTTGTTTGTCGAATAATAATCTAAATGAATTTTTCTATAATTTCTATTCATTTTATTTTACTGCAACAATAATTTCCACTTTAATTAGTATTTCAGTAGATTTTTATCTTAAAATAATTCAATGTATCTGTCTCATTATTATAGAGCTAATAATCTGTGGTGATAAATTTGTAAAGATTGATTATAATGTGAAGCTAATAAATCTATAAATATAATTATAAATTTATTCCATAATGGTTATTCCATATGAAATCGTTAGAAACTGATTGGCTCTACCATATACAACATTGTTTAAATATGCTATCATATCAAACACACACACACACACATGCAAATGTTTATGCATAAAATACGCTTTTATATTATACTTTCATACACGTATGATTTGTAATGGTTTATTATACAACTCTACCATAGATAGAATAAATGTGGTTTTTCTAGTATTTACTACTTCACAGATTTATTTGACCACAACCAATACTTATTCTCTTTGAATAATGCAGTTCATTTGTTTTACCAGGCCATGATAATATCAGTGCTAAGAATAAACAAACAGCTGGCAAACGAGGAAAATTCAAATCGAAAGTTAATTATATTAATCAAGAAGATGATTATGATGATCAATTAGTCTCTTCTGAATTTTATTCCGATGAATATCAAAAACAAACCGATTCAGATCTATTTGAAACTACACATATTGACTACCTCAACGATGACTATAATAATAACGATGATATTTATGAAGATGATGATAATGATGATGTTGATGATTATGATGAAGTCGACGACGACGATTACACTCCTCCCTCACATGGTTCAAAATTTGTACCGACAGTAATCAATGGGGATAATCGTAGATCCTTGAAGAGATCATATTGTTATAATGATGATTATGAAGTATCGACTAAAGTATATTGTCAAGACAATGATTCATATTCTCCCGTTGGAGCGGGACTGGATTAATGTTATTATAAATTTGATGATGTTCAAATGTGATTGCTAAATATGTATTTGATCTATAAATATATTTTCATTAATATTCTCTTTATCTTCTCATTGGTTTGATGTGATTTTATCCAATCAATCTATGACATTGAGGTGTAAGGGGAGGGCCGGAAAACTTACAAGAAAATATATTATATTATTCAAATAATATTATTTATTATTATGATGATGATTATAAGTAGCCTAAATTATTATTTAGGCAAGTTGTAAAATATTGCTTCATTAAAACAATTGCTTTAACAATGAATTAAAACATTGCAATGATCTTTCATGAGATGATTTGGAAATCCTAGTCAATGATAGAAATGATTGTTTTTTTCTATTTATTATTACTCTAATATAGAAAATGTGATAAAAAATAACGTATGATCTTTTTTTTTTAATAAACACAATATCACCCATTACTAGAATGTAGTGCTGTAATCTACATGGCTTACAGACTGATTTATATTTCTATTCTAAAAATCAATGAAAATCAGACATTTATCAGATTTGAAAATTACACAATCGATTAATCTCTATTTCTTCTAAAATTCCATGAATTATTTTATTGAATTATGCTCATTTTCTGTGGATGAAACAAGTTTTATTATCAGGCCGAAATATTTACATTGTTTCTGTTAATCTTTTACTATAATCAAATATTACAACATCGGACTTGTGCTCTGTTTTGTAAATATATTTGATAACAATTCAATAGCCATGTTATTCAAATGTGTGACTTGAGAACGCTATTTCACTTTTAACTAATGATCTACGTTAGTAGATTTTGGTTATTTTTGTCGGTTATATCGGTTACGTGTGTAGAGAGAAATTCATAGAAAATTGTGGAAGAAGTGATTAGTTACATACAAGTTTTACAAATATACAATTATTTCACTTTACAAATCATGAAAACATGAACATTAGGACAGATATTTATTTTATTCTTCAAATATATTTATGCTCATAACAATTACACATATAGAATCATATGTCGATGGAATTTTACGGATTTTCATGGATTGGAAATCATTGGAAGTGGAAAGTGTTATTGGACAATTAATTAGATCTCATTTCAATATTGAATGTATGTTCAACAAATCGGGCGGTGCCCAATATACATAAGATCTTTATGAGAACATAAATTTGAATATATTCTACCAATTTAATTTTGGGATTTTTTGTAATTAATCTCATATTTTGGTTCTTTTTATCAATGCATTCAGTATGCTAATCGAGACAGAAAATGAGATATAATATTTAAATCGAAAAATACAATTGCAATAATAATGGAAAGTTATACCAATTCTATTCAATTTTAAAATGCTAAGATAATATCTGATATTCCGAATTAAATAGCACATTAAACCAGAAAATTTACAAATCAAGTTTATTCCACTTTTTTATTTATCATGTGCAATAAATTGCACTCTTGCGAATTTTTCGATTTTTTAGTACTCTAAATATTCTAGACTTCGCACGGATTTCGCGCATATTATTATTCTTAACAACAGGTTTCTGCATTATGACACTAAATAAAATATCCTCGTTTTCAGATAGCATTTGTCTTATTTGTATTTCAAACACAGGCTTATTATCCTTTAAAAAAGAAATGCGCAAACTAAGAGCAAAACATTATATAGGGGGCCTCTAAAATTTTAAATTTTAATATAAAATTTAATTTTATTGTTGCTTTATTTTTTTCAATTAACTGACATTTTTGTGTCGTGATAAAATTATTAATTAATAAAAACGCATAATTTGAATCATATCTTGCTATGAAGAAGATAATTATTTCATTTGAAATAGTATTTCATATGGGAGCTATGATCTATTATGTGACCTATTTTAGGGGTGTCAGTAGCTAATAATAAATATATAATAATACATAATAAATATATAATAATAATACATAAAGTTTGCGCACCCCTGCTTTAAAAAATGCCTTATGAATAAAAACATGTGATGGTATTTTCATTTATTTGATTAAATGTCTCTTGGAATTCTCAGGATAATTAATAACCAATAATACTCTAAATAACGATTTCCGAAAAATCACTTAATATCGGTACATAACTTTTATATCTTTCGAAGAGTTGAAACTCAATAATTGAAATTTTAAATGCTCAAAAATATTTAAAAATTATTGATTTATTAATTAAGAATTACGTAATTATAAACCTGATTTACAAAGTATCATATCATATATGATTAACAACAAAAATGATAAATCCTTGAATAAATGTTTAACTTTTCCCAAATCTTGAGGAATTAATGAAAATATCGAGTTTTTATTTAAAAAAAGCAAGAAATGCTTAATAAATTATTAATCCTTTGTTGCATATACTAATTAGACAATAAGATATCATTAATAACGCTGCTAATCCCCTCTGTGTATTTCCAATTCAAATACTTTTTAAAAATAACTTTCATTCATTCGTTTCATCAAGCCCTGATATTTATTGAAAATAAATACTACGAGGTCAAAAATGTTTGATAAATTAAGCTTATTTTGTTACACAAAATATACTTAAACGTGATTTAAGTCGGAATACATAAACCAGGTTAGATTATTTTGTAAACTTCGTAATATTTAGATCAAATTAAAAATGAATTGAAATAAGCAACTTTTAAGATTTAGTCCCAATGCTTAATTAATTGCTTGGTGTGAGATATTTTCATCGGTTTATTTTCGATAGTTGAATGATAAGATTTCATAGATCTGTTTTACAAAATTTATTTCCATTGTTTTCAATTAATCATGGATAGAAAGTTGTGATCAAAAATGAATTTAGTAAATCATACCAGGCGCCTGTAATTTCATCTAAAAAATTCTATTTGATTGAGAGAATCTTTCCTATTCATACATTGGCGGATTTTTAAAAAATCCCGATGAACATTTTCTGCATTGAAATTTGTTTTGTTCTTAAGCCATTGCATAATGTTAATATTGTAATATAAATCTCCGTTTTATATATAAACTATGTATTTTTGAATAATTGTCGTGAAAAAATAAATTTATTTTATATTTGCACGGTTTATTTACAGCTTGTTTTATTGGTTAAAAAATTATTTATTTAACAAAGCTATAATATTGAATTCTAAATTTTGGACATATTAAATTTAAATGATTCGAATAAAGCATAAAAGTCAGCCATTGATGGAAGAATAAAGCATACGAATGTAGTTAATGAAACAATCTCTACTGTTTTTTTTAAATAAGCGATAAATTTAGTAAGTAAATGAGAAACTTGTAAAGTTTTCTTAATTTTTTGTTATTACCATGATTACTATGTTACTAATTTTTTAAGGTTATCATTTAAAAAGAAGGTTTAATAAATTATCTCTAAATCAAGATTAAATAAATAATTTTATGAGAATTCTCGTATTTTATTCAATTTAATACCAATAAATTTCAAAAGACAATAACTTCATATTTTCTTTTCAAATATAACCATTAAAGGATTTTAAAAGTAATTCTTCAAATCTGAACTCCAATTTTATGTCTAAATCACCATTGTAATTTTATCATTTTTGTGACGTTAATTTAAAAACGCGATAAATAATTAAAATTTAACTGAAAAGAAATTTTTAAAAATTGATGTTAAAAATAAATTTACCATATTAATATTTATAAAATGATGTTGCTAAAATAATACTGTTATGTTCAGTATTAAAATTATTAATTTTTAATTTTTTTGAAAAAATGGATGTATTTGATTTGTTAAAAAAGAAATGACTTCTGATTCGAATCCCGAGAATACAAAAAATTTGACAACTATCAATTGCCATTAAGATTGAGATTAAATTTAGATTTTATCAAGGTCTTGTTGATAATAAAATATTATGTTGGGGTTATTCTTCTATAATTTTTTACGAATGTGAGTTCTTCACTATTGTTGAATCACAATCTCAATCCAACATGATTATACAATATAAGATATAATTTTTCTCAATTTAAATTCAAAAGCGTGAAGACTATCGAAACGACTTTTAAAGATACAACAAATATTATACACAATTCATAATTTTAATGCCATTGTAAATGTTATACACCATAAATAATTGTATTGACTTGTTAAAGAGTTTCACTCAAACTATTTACTGTAGCATGCGAAAGAATCAAGATTTTACCAGATAGACACTTTAAAAGATTATTTAACTAGGTAAAGTTAAGATAATGAATATCCTTTTCGTTGACATATACTTTAACATATGATATACTTTATAGTATCTTCCTTCCATCACTTACAAACAGCAAGATTATCTAATTAAAATGTTAATTTTATCCTCTTTAGTTTTTATTGGTTATTTTTGTGTTCGATTTCTTGACTTTTCTTTCTGCTTTTATACTATTTTCTTATGCTGATAAGGAATAATCAATTTTATTC
>JBBMOY011471418.1:0-14381 GCA_037951405.1 Platydemus manokwari | reverse complement strand
TTATGTTGAACATTTTATTAGATTGTTTGGAGGTAAATTTGTATATTTGCGATTAATAAATCATTTACAATTGTTTGTCATTTATATTCAACACAATGATCAATATGTTGTATAGCATATTTCGAATAAATATACTTTCGCTGTGAACTTCAGATGAGTGTTTAATGAAATGATTTGGACTAACTTGGTGGCCGAACGAATATTTTTATTTGATTGTGAGTAGATCAATACTAGAATTTTAGAATGAAATACAGAGAATATAGACGTTATAAATAACAAGTATAGATTTATATACAAAATAAAAAGATAATTCGAAAATAAAATAAAAGATATATTTTTAAAAAGAGGATGCAGGAATTTTAATAATTATTAAAATAAATTGATATTTAAAAAATAAAATAAATATTTGTTTGAATATTTTGGTTCTGACTCAACAAGTTATTTAAAACAACTAGTTTACATTGGGAAAATATCTGCATGGAAATACGTATGAAATGTGTATTAATTTTTATTGTTTCAATTTTTATTTAATCAGCATGTATTTTTATATTTTGACAATGTTCGAAAATTGTGAGCAACAACTACTTTGAAATATTGTTATTTATAATAATTATTATTTATATATACGTAAAATAATAATATCAATAAACCCACCCAGTACAAATCTGTTGAAATTCCCTGAAATAATAAATTAATTTATAAAATATCAATACGCAATAAGATATCGCGCATTAACAGCGACAAATAAATTGTCATTTATTTTCGCGCATGAAAATCATGTCACAGATTAAAATTATCACTCTAATAAATTTATTCAAAGAGAATCTTTGTCACCAGTGAATAAATTCTATCGATAAAATAATAAATATTCACTGACATTAGATTTAATCGCAGAAAATATCTGCAAGTGATCAGTTGCCTATGTAAGGCAGTGATTACAATCAACACGGACACAGTTTTATTGCCATTATTTTCACTGCCACGATTTCGTAGACGGCGTTATACGCCACATCAATTGGAGAAGATTCATCATTTAATTTTCATCTTGACTCATTGTGGAAGACCATCTGGTGCAAAAGACAGATATTCCTGTATATGCCCGACATTGGCTGGAGGACCCAAAGTAGGACCATACCTGTAAAATACTGATCTATATTATATATTGTATCATCTTATTCCTATTATCGAGTTTGTTGCTCAAAAATCTTGAAGGTAACCGGTTTTGCTACAAGAGTGTGCAGTTTATCCACCGTCATCTTAATCCAGAAGTCGTAAGGTTAGTGTTTAGCGTAATTTGATGTATACTGTAGTTTCAAAATCAATCTGTAACTTTTATTTTAGTTTACGATAATTAGTTTATGTATTGGTGTTATATTTAATAAACATTTGTAGCATAAAATTTTAGTTCTTGTGATAATTTTGGGGGTCTGTCGTTTTATTTTATTTGAATTTCAAAGTTTGAATTTTTGTTTGTTTTGGCAATATCTGAGTCTAATAAGCTCTCTGAGTCCGTCTGACCCACAGGTAATCACTAAACCTAATATTTTTGATATTTCTTCGCGTCGATCACACCAATCCACGTATGAAGACGTGATGAGTGGCTCTAAATATTGGCATAACAATTTATATTATTATTAACCGTTAACTACTTTAACTATACCTTGCCAAAAAGGTGATGGGCTGATTTTTGATGATGATAATATTTACTAAAAATGATTTGTGGAACCTAATGGCACTTGCCGATTTACTATTAAGAAGGTAATTTCTTTGATGAAGTTTATTAATATGAATTACTACAATTAACAAAATAAAATGACTACTTTTATACAATTATAAGAAGTATGGTTAAATATATTAATACTTTTATACACTGAAACGATGGGACAATTATAGCACAATTCCAGATAAGCTTCGGTAACACGTCTCCACGAGAGGTAGAACCGGGTATTAAAGGTATTTGGACCTAGTCTTATAAATAGGGAGAAAATGCATTTTTGATGGTATAAATAAGTGATGATTTTACACGTATTGATCTTACTTTATCCCTGCGCAATCTCCTATTGAATCAATAAAACAATTGTTAAATTGTTTCTTCCAGATAAATCTGGGCATATCCCGTACATGCAATTGAATCTTTTTCTTATGCGTCGTTCTTGCTAATGTGATATGGTTCTACCGCGGTTAATGTGCAATCGTGTCGCTTGTTAATTGCAGTCACTGCCTTATATAGGCAGCGATGATATTTATTATCGTGCATATGTGTTTAATGCACTGGAATATTTTAAGGTAGTGAAAAATTCTCTGCCATTAATTCTGCCATGCCAGAGAGAAATTCTCTGTGATTATTTTATTCCATGGGTATTAAATTTAATGCTTGATATTTATTGCACAGGTATTTATTTAATGCCTAACTATTTAATTTATTTTAGGCGTATACTTTGTTTGCAATGCGCGATAATAGGTGTTGGATATTTGCTGCGCGATAACACATTACGGGTTATTTATTATTATTATTATTTTATGGGTATTTTTATTATAATGGAAATTTTAAATGGTTGATTCAATTGCAATATTTTGTGGTATATTTTAGACGGGTAATGCAATATTATTCTGGGTCTAATATATTATATTTAAATTATGTTAACCGCAAGGGTTATCCGGAATTATGATCCAAAAATTTTAATATTATTTTCATGCAAAATACTTTTATGCATTAATACTGGGGTAATTTATAATACACAAATTCATGCAAATAACGAAGTCAGTTTTTCCAAAACCACAACATATATAATAGTAGTGGCTAACATGTATAATTCATCGAATATTGTAAATACATCAATCAAGAATTAAATCTTCATCTTTATCGAAAGCAATATATTTGTATTTTGTATTCTAATGCTTATTTACAAAAAAATTAAAAAAATTTTAAAATATATTACTGAATAATTCGGAGTATATTAAATCTCCATCCCCTTTATTTAATTTTAAATAAGCAATGAAGTTCGAATTATTTCTGATTGTTTTCTTTGGTAAATAAAATCAACCTTGTGATAAATAAATACTTTCACAATTATTATGTCTTCCTTTTGTATAATAAGGGGACATTATTTCTTGATTTTTTTGTAACACAATCATAAAATATAATTAGATTTATTTCAATTTTATTCAAATCTGAAGATGCAAAATTTCATTGAAATTAAAAGTCATGGTTATAGAATAAACTTCGTTCGTTATATCAGATTTTTCGGGGAACCGATTTCACAAATTTCTCTAATAGTTTTTATTTTTACAATGTTTTTATTAATAATCCATTTTTAAAATTATGATATAAAATTAGATATTCTTCTCGATAAGCAATCTTTAAAAATATTATTAGGTTTTCAAAGCCTAAAAACCCTGGTGTTAATAACATTTTAAAAAGTAACTGAGTTTTTCCATAACCAGAACTTCTAACAATTAACATCTTAAAAGAAGGAGAAATATTTCATGGTTATTGAACTTTATTTTTTTTATTTCAGACAAACGACATTTTTTAGATAAAAATAAGTCGCTATTTTCGTGAGATATGAATAAAGAAATTTCGAGATCTAATAAATCAAAACATGAAAAAACTTAATTTCATATATTACAAAGTATGAATGAACGAGTACAAATAGTACGAATAAAAGTACGAATTAGAAATTAAAAGGTTTTAATTTTGAGGGATGTGATTCAGCATACCTGAGAGCTGGAAGTGACAAGCAATCACAAGTAATATGTTTTCGAAAGAAATTTAGTACTGGTTTTGTGCAAAAACTTATTTGAGTTGCCTGTTCTTTTATTGAAATATGATTGAAATATGTGATCGTGTTGATTAATTTTCGAATTTTATTTCTCCATTGATTTATACTATGTTGCCTCAATGATTTAAATTTAAAATTAAATTTCTTTGGTATTAAATTGGCAAAGTATTTTAAAATTTCTATTTAGTCTATTGAGGTCTCACATTTAAATTTGTTAAATATTTTAATTTATATATTTATATGGACCTATATATCTACATGGACCTATATCTAAGACTCTTTATGCCAATAAACTTTCGAAATTAACCTCTTGAAAGGAGGATTTAAGTAACAATTAAAATTAATTTTCATGCTACGATAAATTCAAGAAAGAAATTAGATTCAACTTAATATAAAAAATCATGGGAAAGATTAATTGAAATGTGAATATTCACAACAAAATAAACTTTCGATTGGATTCAAGGGATCTAAAAATTTCTATAGAAATCAATTTGGAAAATCGAACAATCTTCACAATCTTCACACAACAATTCTCAATTTCTTAAAAAATAAAATTTCTCGCAGCGAAGAAAACCGGTGGGTGATATTTAATATCAATATCTGTTAAAAACAATTTTGATTCTGTTCAAATCAATAAAAATTACTAATTCATAAAACCTAATTTTAAATAAAATTCATAAAATTATATGTATCTGTTCTTAAGTAAATCTGTAAATTTAAGAAATTAAAAAATAAGACTTATTTTTGAGATTCAGTTTTAAAAAAAGTAATAAAGATAAATAAAAAAAATACAAAATTGTTTAAATATTATTTAAATTGCAAATTTGGTAAATTAAATATTATATATTATATCTATTATATCTTAGCTATACTTTAACCAAAATGCAGGTAAACAGTTTTTTTCGAATTTCTAACATTATATCGTTTTGACTTATTCTAGACAATTAGTGTAAATACAAAATGCAATCACATTACAAATCATTTGAAGTTATTTACAGATCCTATCAAACAATTATCACTTCAGATTTCAAATTTGTATAGTTTTATTAAAGAAGATATTGATATGAAAGAAATTTGCAATGCTACAATGGATTCGATTGAATTTGTTGCTGAGGTATATGCTGAAAAAGAATCACGTCTCTCAAAAAATATCGAGAAAAAATATGATGATTTGACATTACAATACAAACAAATCATTGAATTGAATTCCACATTAGAATATCATTTGATTAAACTCAATCAATTATTTGTCGATAAAGGTTCTCAAATTTGTGTCTTTCGAGAGTTGAAACTTATTTCGGAATTTATTATGAAAATAACGACCGTTATTTATGAATTGGAAGACATGGTTTTGTCTAATTTAGGCAACAGTAATTCGACATATGCCATGGATTGGAGTTATGAAAATAAATTCGACGAACAATGGGATGGGATTTTGAAAATTTCTATGAAAATAATCGCCGAATTAAAGACCAAATAAAATCGATAAATGTTTTATTTTAATGATGGTATTTGTGGAATAATGATTTTTGTTTTTGTGTTTTTCAAATTGAATTGATTTTGTTTATTTATTTGTTCCACTTATTTTTATGATGTGTGTGACGCATTTGATTCGTTAGTCACACATTTAATGGTCAATGCGTTCTTATTTTAAAAATTTGCTTAATGTGTAGTTTGATTTGTTAAACGAAGTTTCTCTTGGTTAAATATTTTCCAAAATACCATTTTTTGTATCACCAATCGATTAGAAGTACCGAATCGGATATCTGAAAATCAATTTTTATGCTCTCAATCGTTATTTTGTAATCACCAGCCGATTCCGACATCTAATTAATTTAATTCATTAATTTAATTTTAAATATTTTGTAAATATTGATTATCTCAATCGTTATTTTTGTAATCTCTCAATTTATGAGATTGTGTTTATTGGACATATTCTGCATCTTCCAAGCAAATAGGATGTATAATTGTGGCCGCTGCTTTATATAAAATCCATAAAATTTTGCTTTGAATTACTTGAATGACATATGACATTCGATGAAATTAAATTTGAAAAATTTTAAATAATTTTTAATGGGTTTCAGGCAAAAAATAAAAGAGCCCAATTGGCGCTAATCAAATCACACTGATATTGAGTGTGATCTGCATATTGAGGTGGCAAAACTGGTCACAAGATGAACAACGAAATTCATGTTACTTGATGAGAAAAGAATTTATTAAAAAAAAATTATTGATAAATTCATGAAGTTTGTTGCTTTTTAAAAATGGCTTTGCCGAAATGCCTGGAGGGCATTTATTGTGTCAGTTACTAAAAAAAAATAATTGCAAGAAAATTCGATTGAAAAAAATAATTGGTAAGATCGAATTACCAATTTTGGAACACAGTAGGGATTACTTATGAAATTTATTAATTTAAATAAATGCCTTAAATTTTAATTAGCATTTTTCTTAGCAATTTTATAAATTCAGAGATTGAAAAATCAACATATTAAATACTATTATTTGATTGTCGTGATGTTTGTTTCTTTTCATTCAGTTATTTTTATTAAATCAAGTCAAAAGAATTTTTTAAATAAATTAAATTCCAAAAATAATAAATTTATTACTAAATTCAAAGCGTATTTTTCATTTTATTTGATCTCGGTTTCTTGCAGAAAGAACTGGACTTTGATGATTTAATCCGTCGTTTCCTTGAAATCCGAGAGTTCACAATCGAAGAGTCATTTGTCATGTTGTTCACCGATAATGGTTGAGGAGATGTGAAAAAATTATTTTCTGTACTACATATGCTGCTTCTATCTGATGTTCGTGTTGACATATCAACTGAATTTTTATTTCTCATTTCTTCCATTTTTAATTGTTGTCTTTGAGCGTATCTATTTTTATATCTTTGTTTTGCATTTTCTTGTCTATGCAAAAGAGAGGCACCACATGATCTCAATTTGTCGTATATGTTATTCTTTTCACAAATCTTTAAATACTCTCTTGCAATACTGCCCACATTTACTTCTACTTTAATGATTTCATTCGAATTTTTCATTTTTCGATAAATCACCAAAATATTTTTCCGAACTTTCAGGAGATCTTGAATGGCATCAATATTGGATCGAATTGGAAATGATGAAGCTTTCTTTCTATTAACAAGAAATTCATTGAATTCTTCCATTGTCATATCATTCTTTTTCAACATCATTTCACTGTCCATATCTTCTTCGTCTTCACTTATTGGTTCTAGTGTTGAAGTCAAATCTTGACACTGCTCGTTGTACGCTTTCTGACATTTCATTAAATATCCTCTCATCATTCGTTTCTTGTTCTTTTCATTTTCTCGTGCATATTTCACGTAATTATCATCATTTAATAACGTAGCATTGGCTGTAAGAGCTTGACACATGTCCCATCGTCGATTAACTTTTTTGAAAGTCGTATCATTCATTTCCTTAGCCAATCTCATATAGTCTATTTTCGTCAACTTTCTCAAATCTACTTTTTCTCCTTTGTCTTGGAATTTATAGTTTTTAGAGAAAATGTATGAATTGAATTGATTTTCTTTAGTAATATTTTCAAATTTTGATACATCCCAATATCCTTTTCGATAGATTCCATTCAAATACGATTTCGATATCGACCATGGAGTCGAGGCATTGTCATTGACTTTTTTCTGTTTGTTTTTACACATTTTCTTCGTGGTTTCATAATGATAATCGAACATATAGCAAATAATCGAATGGACTTTGTAAAAATCTTCTGTGAATAAATCTTCCTCATCGATTTGATTGGCATCGAAAGTCTTGATAAAAGTCCAACAATCTATATGATTGTCGTATTTGATATATTTGGATAATTCTCTATCGAGTGGAAGAAATGCAAATGTAGATAAAATACAAACTAAATTGTCATTGGAAATCTTTTTATCACGTTTAATTACGTGTAAAATAATTTTCATAAGGTTTTTCAATAAAAACGTTGTATTAGGATGAGGAATTTGAATCATTGGCATTTGTTTGCCACCAAGCAGAATCGTATCGATTTTTCTTATTTTCAGTCCATGATTTGTAGAAATGAGCAAGAAATCATTGGTTTTCGATTTGTGTTGATATACAGGAGTTCGAAAAAACTGATTTTCTATCGCTGTTTGAAATAGAGGAGCATTTTGAAATACTGCAGAATTTTTGTTTATTCTTGATTGATTCCTAACGTAACCGAGAAAGAGTCTGTGTTTATCGATTGCCGTCAATTCACCAATCATATTTTTCTCAATCAAATCAGTTCTCTTGTCGTAATATGTCACTATTCTTGATGTCACCGTTGACAACATTGGCATAGGAGAATGTTGTTCTGATGATTCGTATAAAATCATATCATCACGAGTTGCTGTCATGGTGAAATCAATATCAAAATCGTTATTTTCAATATGACATTGACCGATTCCAAAATATTGATCAGTGGCGAACTTTTTCCAAAACAAGTCGCATTTGAAATCGATCAATTTGAAATATTTCCCATCCCTATTGTGAAAAAAATCGTTCTGACATACTTGCTGAGGAATAATAAATTCATGTTGAGGTCGTCGATTGATCTTTTGATAACGTAGCATCTCACTTTGTTGACAAGGTTGATATTCAACTCGAATAATTTCGTCTAAATCACATGGATGAATTTCCGATGTTTGGTTGGTAATTATCTGACTTTCCCATGCAAACGTCTGCCATCCTTGAACGTCACTCGTTGGTTCAATGTGTTGATAAACCAATTCATCAGAATCTTTACAAATCGGCCATGAGATTTCTAATCCTCCGTTCAATTCCTTGATTTGATTTGCTACACTTTCTCTTTCCCACAAATCCATCCCATCATTAAACAAGCGATGGAATTCATTTTCCATTTCGACAACATAATCATCACGTAACAATTGATTAATATCCATTGAAAATATTTATAATCTATGTTTAACAATTCCAAACAAATAGATAAAACAAACACAATATTTTTGATTTTCCTTCAATATGATTGGATAAATTTAAATTAAAAAACCATTTTAAAAATAAATTAAATAATGTTGATTTTTATTGGTTGATTGATTAACATAAGATACTTGAATATTAAAACAAATCAATTAATTTTAAATGATCTTATTTGTGATTAATTGTCTTCTCTACAAAGATGATTGCAACAATATTCGTGAGAATTTTGAAATCAATCATCAATCGATAATTTTAAATAGAAAATATATTGATATTTAAAAATATGAATGATCAAATTAATTCGTTGAAATATTTTGATTAAATATACTTTCTTGTTTAAAATGTTGCATGTTGGCTTTCAATTCTGATTTTCTGAAATAGTTACAGCTGAAAGTATGGATTATTTTCATTTTCTTGAAGGCTTTCTGTAGACATTTCATATAATTATTATCACCTCTTGGTCTATAATCCAATTGCAATTTATCAGAAGTAGAAGTTGCCTTTCGATTACAATTAGTCTAAACGTTTCTGTCACTTTCGATTAGATTCGTTCGATTTTTATTACTCTTTAATAGTTTCATTTCTTATTGATTTTTCAGTAAAGTTTATTTCTCCAATATTCTCCTATTCACAATCATAATAAATTTATCGATATAGTCGGAACCATTTTGATAGTTTAATATTTTGCAGAAGTATTTGAAAAATTCTCTTTTTATTGTTATCCGAAATTATTGATGATCTTATACAATTGATGCTTTTTCAGCAATAAATAATCTCTGTAATAGCTTCTTAGATATCAGAGTTATGAGTTATTTACTTGATGTAACCGACCTGAGAGCAGTAAATTTGAATAGCGATCTATTATCTATTTTTAGTAATATATTTATATTTAAGTTTCGTTTAAATGATTTAAGCACGAGATAATTTCGTGTGAAAAAAATAATGTTTCAAAAGTATTTTCTCACGATTTTTCAATGCAAACCATTCCCATGACATGTATCAATAATAAATCATAAAAATTTCTAGGATCAGTTTCCTGAGGATTATAATAACATCGTCACATTTATTCGTTAATTATTAAGGGCAATTATATTTGTAAAATCTAGTATACAAATAAAAAATTATTTATTCTAATAATTTTTCATGTAAAATAGTAATTTATTTAAAAACGTCACTGATTTATTTATGATAACCACGAAATATAATTTTGTCAAACACAATAATCTATTTCAAATATAATATTCAAACGAAAGTCTCGTCCGATAGAAAATTATATTTATTCAACCAATAAAGAAAATATGTAAATTAAGAAATATAAACAAAACATCATTCGTCTGTAAATCTGAAGTGTTGAAAATAGTCACTTTTAAGGTGCACACACTTTGCCGGTGTTTTGGAAGTTGTTTCATGCCGTTTTCATAGAACTTCTCGGGTTTCGAAGCAAACCACTTTTCCAAATCATCGTTAATCTCTTCAGCGGAGTGATACGTTTTCACACGAAGTGAGTTTTTCATAGGTTAAAACAGATAATAATCTGAAGAGGCAAGGTCTGGGGAGTATAGTGGATGCGGTATTACCGTTAAACCAATATCTGCAAGCTTATTTTGAGTTAAACGTGCCCTATACGGTCGAGCGTTATCGTGAAGGAAATGGAAATTTTCAAAACTGTTTCCAATCAACCGGTGCCTCTTTTCTCAAACCGTATCGACGAGTTTCTCAAACCGAGTGGAGTAAATTTCTTTATTAGTTAAATAAATATTATTTTCTATCGGGCAAGACTTTCATTCCAATTTTATATATTAATAAATTGTATGAGGCTAAGATAATTGAATATCTTTACTGTGAGATTTCATAAATATTGCAGAGAGATATTTTATTTAGATAAATTTTCAATTGTTGGTTTTGGTTGGTTATCTTTCCATTATTTAACTTTTTTCTAATAATTCTGTAAATATCAAGTACAAAAAATGAACATCTAGTACAAACAATGAAAAAATTCCTTACCTTTAAATTAGTTGGAGATTTCCTGAATGTGAGGATTTATAATCAATTGAAATTTCCAAAATTTTAATACCAGATTTTTATTATGTTGGAATAATTATAATTAAAATATAATTTGATGTCGTGAGTTAGTTTCCAAGGGAGCTTACTCTGATTATTCAATAAAAAAGATGATAATTTACAAGATCGAACAATTGATACATCTAAATTTAGTACTCGTAGTTTAAACTTTTCTAATTTAAACTTAATAAAATTAGTGGAGAATTTAAATAAGAAATCTCTCTAATATTCCCTTTATTCGAATGTCCTTGATTTTGAGATGCACTTAAAATTTATAATCATATAATATTCATAATCCATTTAAAGCTTCACATCATTAAAATTATCTTTGAAAGCTCTCGATGCCATAATCACTTGATCTGAATCTCTTTCCATTGTTCTACCTGTCGATGTACAATTGGCACATCGTATACTTTTGGAAATCTCCCTCAACACAAATGAATACAATAAAAAGGGTTAAACAATTGACTACGGATCGAAGATCGCAATAAACTATCAGTATTCGAAATTATATAGCATGTTATGGTTGAAAAACAACAATAAAAATGACAATCGCAAAAGAATGAATATAAAAAAGAGCACCGATGACAGTAAAAACAGAATATAAACTCACGAAAAACACAACATAACCTTCGGGTGTATTAATGTAACCAATTTGAGTAATTCAATAAAAACTCTTAGAAATATTCAAGAAGTCAATGGTGATTGACTGAACTGTAAATTCACTTTACATAGGTCCTTCTATCTTTGTATTGTTGTAAGATTTCAGAATATTCTTCTTTGAATTTTTCAATCTTATACAAATTCAAAAAAAGGAAATCATCGAACTTCCTTGATTTATTTTTAATTGGTTTAAATAAAAAATTCCAAAATCAAATTAAATCATTTTTTACATTGCTACGACAATATTATCGTACGTATATTTCAATAAATTACACAAAATTAACTTAATAGATTTTCATTTCCAAACAAAGGTATTTTAAATTTACCAACATCATTTACCCTCTAAAGGTCATCATATTATTATAGAAGCCTTTAAATGAAAAATCAAACCTCGATCCAATAAACAATACAACATATTCATATTAAAGATGGATTTCATGGCAATTATTGATTGCGGTGGATAATCCTTTCCAAAATAATGTGCAAAAATGTTGCTTGTTTATCCGAAAGTATTAATAACATATCTTTTTAACAACATTATGTGTTCATAAATAATATTTTTCATTAGCAGGCTTGATGATAATATTTTAAAAATGCTAACAAAATAAAAACATCAATGATACCAGTTATCATTATTAACATGAAGTTAATAATAGATTATATAAGCATTCGTGTTCCATAGAATTAAGGGTATCCGTCAGGATAATGTTGCTTAGAACATGTTTCGAAATTAATATAATACACCAAACAAGTCTGCAAATTAGTTAAGCTCCTGAATACTCTCCTTGGTGTACTGATAATATATGAATAAATATCATAACTAATACAATAAACACGGTTTACATGGGTAAATTTTCGTGTTAACGTGATTATAATTCGTATTAAAATCTTACTTCTATAATAACAGTGTCGTTGGTTCATTTGAGATAAATTAATTTATAAAAGAAGACCATTAAATCACGAATATTAAGGATTATCATGGTCCATGATTGAAGAGACAGATTATTAACCACCAGTCCACTCCCGCACAAATGTTAAACACGATACCGGTACGTTGAAAGAAATAATCCCAACATGAACAACATCGAAAACGTATTAATAACGTTGGTTTAGAAAGATTTTCTTCCATAATAAAATTCGATTAGTATTTTTTATATTTTGTGCTGAATTCAGGTCTAGTTTAAGATTTTTCTTTCACGTATAACTTAAATGTGTATATTTTATGTGATTAAGCTATTACTATTTTATAAAACAAAACATCGAAAACGAACTGAAAAGACATGACACTAAAAAATGTATTTGAGTTCCACTTCTTCCTGTCATACTTCTTCCTGTACTAAATATCCATGTTGAACCACTCATCATGGTCACCATTCATAGTCTTAAAAATCTTTAATAAACCACTCACAAAGTCCACACTATCCAACAGGACTTTGTGAAACCAAGTTGCAAATGATATAAAAGAACAATGACTTTCAAATCACGTCAGATGATATTTGAACTTGGTTAAGAAATTTTATGTTATCGTATATTTCTTTTGTATTTGTAACTTGAATTAAAGAAACTGATGGAAGCACATTACCAATGCATAAAAGAATGACTTTTTAAGTGATTTTTTGAAAAGCACCATTTTTAAATTTGATTTTCATCACTAAACAATGTTACAACAATCTCATCGTCTCCGGAGATAACAATATCATCTTCAAAAGACAAGTATTCTTGAAAAAGTTATGATGTCGACATCGAAGAGTGCGAACTTTATATCTTTTAAAGTAGATTTCGTCATTTTTAACATCGAACTCAACAGTTCTGCTATCTTTTTGGAAAGTTTTAAATTTTTGCTTTGAGATCACCTGGTGAAAGTAAATATTTTCCCTCCAAAAAGCATGGGATTTGTGCTGTTTTCAAATCATGGGAACTTGAAGACGTATATACCAAATACCAGTCCACTATTCACTGAGAGATCGGAAACAGATTTCACAACAAATATTAAGAGCTTGGATTTTGTATCTATGAAGGCAGCAAACGACAGATAAGATAAAGTTGATCAAGGTGATAAGGTCCACTTCGTTACAGTTTCTTAAATGCTGCGAAATTTTTGACTCTAAATTTACTGAGAAGATATTGTGTTTTCAAATACTTGAATTGAAACTTCGAAAACAAAAGCGGAAATAAAGAAAGATATTCTTTTTGAAGAAGTGGAAAGTATTTCAAATTCCTGGATGTTCATATAAGTATACCATTGATAAAAGAACACAACTATAAATTTCGTTAAAGCTTCTAAAACATGAGTATAAGAACTATGAGAAATAAACACGAAACATATTGAATGACCAACTTCAGTATAGAAACATGAGTTGAAATTTCGTCATAGATTGATTTGAAAGGTTGAAGAATTCATTAAAGGTATCATTTAAACTATTTGATTCACTTGTTGATTGTTCGAAATCGAAGAATGGCAGAGGAATTTAAAAGAAATATTTTATGATTTAAAAAATCTCTCAAGCAGACATTTATTGGATCAGCATTGAAGATGTCGACGGAGAATTTCATTTGACCTTAATAAAAATCAAGTTCAATTAATCTGCTAAAAATTAAAAACTAAAACGTTTTTAGATTTATCTCTAGTAAATGTATCGAAAAAAACTTATTATGCAGTGATTTTGTCGGTATTTTGTGACATTTTTGTCGTTAATCGTTTGTTTTAATTTGTGAGCTGAGAAAGACGTAAAAATTGAGAAATTCTCTCATAAATGCAATAATTCAACTTTGTAAAGTTTGACTTATAAGAAAAATATCTAAAAATTCTAAGGATCGAAATCAACTTAGAAAAATTATACCAGGTTGAGTCAAAAGTTATTCATGTTTTTATGCAGGTATTTTATTAACACAAATTGTTATAACGCTGAAC
>JBBMOY011470307.1:0-14386 GCA_037951405.1 Platydemus manokwari | reverse complement strand
TTGAATAAATGTTTTTTACTTTTCCATTCAAAATTAGTGTTTCATTTTAACAAAAAAACGCTCATTTCATACCGGTATTTTTAAAAAGAATGTGATCAAACTCGAATAAATATTATCTCGTTATAATAAATACAGTTTTTGGCTTAATTTTGTAATTTAATAAATGGAGAATTCGAACCAAGTTAAGAAAAGGGGTACTTTGACCTACTTTAATAATAAATATTCGCGCAAGAAATAATTTTATAACTTAATTTTATATATAATTACGATGTTTGATTTATTCGTATATTTCAGTTAATATCTCACTTTTCAGGATGTCTTACATGGACAAAACATAGTTTTAAACCGAGTTCCTATTCTAATCACAACAATTCTATACGATTATTTGAGTTTTTAAATTTAAATTTTTTAAATTATAAATTACAGACATGTTTAATGATATCATTGCTTATTTTTAAAAAATAATTGTAAAAATTTTAAATGTCTCTCAATTTGCATCTAATTTTATAAAAGAGGTCCTCGCTATTTTTCAATAAATTCCACTACGATATACTTTAATCCCTTTTTCAAATAATCAAATTTTGCAGCTCTATTGAATTAATTATTTGACATCAAACAACTAATATTCTTCTTAAGTACTTCAATAAAAAATTCAAAATGTTTTTAAATAATGTAATTGAATAAACTATATAGATTTATGTAATACACTCAACATATTAAAATTTTTATTTTAGGACTCTTTCTCTTAACTTTGACCCAGAATTTTAACGAACAAACAGCAGCTAATTAGTGTCTATGCTAAAAGTGGTAAAGATGATTTATTCGATATTTACCACTTTTAGTTTATAATCTCGATGTTGAATACTCGCTTTAATATTAAATAATTAAATAAAAAAATAATGATCGTTAACCAAAGAACTGACTTAAATGTGTAAATTACACGATAAAATCGACTTTTTCCAGTTGTCTTTAAAATTATTGGTTGAAATATTAACAATACAAATAATAAGATAAAATTGACTGACAAATCTTAAACTAGACAGACTAATATTAATATATCATAGATGATTGAAGTATGAAATAGTTGAAGAGGAGTTATTTTTGGAATAATTAAATCATAAATAGATACTAATAATTTCAGATCGCTAATGTTAAGTGAAAACACAAGTTTTAATTGTAATGATTATTAGATTTCAAAAGATTTATTGTCGCTAACAGAATCAAAGGAATCACAAGTTAATACAAATATAAGAAGTTGCAGGTCTTTAATTCTCAAATAAATCAATGAATTTTAAAACTATTTAAAAATTTATTTAGAATACCTATTTAAATATCAATACATGGATTGATACGCAACGTAGTTTACTTAAGGATAAAATTTGCAAAATCCTCAGTCGACAATTTAGCAACTAAATTTTCAATTTTTATATAAAACTTGATAGTCTCCTAGACTATTTAAAAAAGAATTCTTAAACGAATAATTTATATAAAACTTTTACCTTATAAATGAGATTTTGGGTATTTACACATGTGACGGATTTTTTAGTAAAATTCCCCATGTAACTACTGTTTATTATTATCATTTGCATATAATAAGATATATCTTCATCCTCAGCTACTCATAAGTATTACTTATGATTGTTCAGTAAAACAAATTAAATAAGAGAATTACGGGAAGACATCAGCATAACACAAAGATTTGATGAGCGCAAGTCCCAATAGCCGCTCAGACGTCTTAAAAAATATCAGTTGATAAAATAAATTTGATCATCAATTGACGCAAATCAACAAATGGTAACAAATATCAAAATAAGCTAATTGTCTGTGATTTAGAAGATGATTTTGGCAAAAAAGTAAAGCCACGAGATAGCAGGTGATCACACACAGCAATTCTATAAAAGAAGTTGAATATAGTAAATAATTTTCAGTATTTCGAAGTCGGTATCTTCATACCTATCTGGATTGTGTCGATATTTTATCTTTTCGGTGCTGAATATTTAATTGTGAGTTTTTAATTGTGGATTGACCTCACTCTTTGAATGTGATTCCCAATAGGATCGCAATATATTTTTAAGCGTAGCTTTGTAATTATAATTACAATTTTCAATATCCAGCCTCAACAGATATTTAACATGAGGATATTTCAAATTTTCAAATTTGATGAATTCAAATTTTTAACCCAACTATACGACTTAGAGTTGCAACCAGCGATCCAGCCTACACTAATCAGCCATACTGTTATGTCAGCCCGTCGTCAACTTTGAGTAGAAGTCTAGGTCAAAACTTTGGATTCTGCAACATAACATATTGTCGTTAGTTGCTATAATAACATTTTATGTGCCAATATAATTTTTTTTCCAGCATCACCAATTTCTAATATCAATCCAATTGCCACATACGGTAATTCTCATTGGCCGATATCGTATTTCACATATTAAAAATAAAAATGCGAAAAAGAATTTTAAAAAGGATTTAATGATATTTGAAAGTTAATAATGGTTTCGTTGTAAAAGAATGAATGTATATAAAATATTTTTCTCTCGAAAAATCTTGAAAAATACCCATTTAATATCACTTCAAGTCCAATTTATGTCTGTTAGTTAGAAGACTTTTAATAAGGAACAATTTATTTACAACGATTACCATGTTATATACATTGTCTAAATTCTGATTATGTAAACATGGCCTGGAGGTTAATTAATCACTAATTAATATGCTTTTAAACAAAGTACATACAGATTATACATGCAACATTAACATTTCCATTTATGAATCTCCCTTATAACGTTAATATAATGTTTACATGCACGAAAAGTCATTAATGGACTACTGTTAGTTCATTTATGTAGCCTTAACTACGTTATTTCAACCGCATGACTCTATTGATATTAACCACAGTGTCCGAATCTGAGTCAATTCCATCTTACATAATTACTATGAACCTGCTCGTCGTTCATTAGAGTTTGCATTTATATGAAGATTCCTAATAGTTTTTTGCTTGCATTCAAAAAGATTAGAAATCTTCATATCTTATTTTCTAAATTTCTACAATAATTCAATTCGATTTAAAATTGTAGGGACATTTTTTATGAATTTTATAATGGCCTTATCTGTTGGTATGACAACATTTTCAATTTCCGGAGCTGCAGTGACTGTGTAAGTTTGGGGAAATATTTTTAAAACATTTTTGAATTTTATATTAAAATTAAGATATTCTTCCTTTTTTTCCTTCTCAAGTGATTTAAATGAAACTCCCACTGTGCCAGTGGATGCAAAAATACTGAACAGTACCATGGAACCAAGTACTGCTTTACCTGGAAATATGCAAAGTCAGATAATAAACACTCCTTCACAACAAAGTGATTTGAATTATTTTAATGAAATCAATAAATATATACTTTTATCCAGTGTATTTTGGGAATCCTGCTTCACAAGGAATAATTCACAGCCAGATAATAAACACTCCTTCACAACAAAGTGATATAATTTTTTTGATGACATCGATATAATGATATCTTTATCAAGTGATTTATGGAAATCCTGCTTTACCTGGAAATGTGCAAAGTCAGATAATAAACACTCCTTCTCAACCAAGTGATTTAATTTATTTTTATTAAATCAATAAATGTATACTTTTATCCAGTGTTTTTTGGGAATCCTGCTTCACAAGGAAATGTGCAACGCCAGATAATAAACACGCCTTCACAACCAAGTGATTTAAATTTTTTAATAAAAATATATTGATAATTTTAAAAGCGTTTTATGGAAATCCCGTTGCACAAAGAAATATCTATAGTGAAATAATAAACACTCCTCAACAAAGTGATTTTAATTTTATTGATCAGATCAATATGTTGATAATTTTTTCAAGTGCTTTTTATGAATCCAGCTGCACAAGGAAATATGCAAAGTCAGATAATAAACACGCCTTCACAACCAAGTTATTTTAATTTTTTTAAATAAAACTGTATTGATCATTTTAAAAGTGTTTTTTGGGAATCCCGCCTCACAAGGAAATATTCAAAGTCAGATATTAAATTCCCCTTCGCAACCAGGTAATTTAAATAATTATGTACAATAAAAAGGTTATAATATTATTATTTAAGGAACTTATATGAATGAAAGCTACGTCGAATCTTTTTCTCAGGAGCAGACAATAAAAAATGTAGAACAAATTCCTATCGGTGCAAATAATTTGAATAGAGGAAATAATATGGCACAATTGGGAATGATGAGTTATGTTGAAGGATCAGGAGGATTTGGTGGTGGTATTGGCGAAGGAAATGACGGAGCTAGAGGAGCTAGCAGTTTGTTTGGTGCTAACGTTGGATATGTAGGTGCAGCAAATCAATGGGGAACTTTTGCAGGAGGTGGTGGATTAATGGGCGAAGGTGGTGGAGGACAAGGAAATTATTCGGGTCGTGATGGGGGAGGATATACTGGAACTGGAAGTGGTCAAATGAACGATTTCAACAGTAAAAAACCTCAGTTTCGTGAAATCAATTTAATGCAACAAAATACGTCTGCTAACATAGCAGCTGGAGGATTAGAAATGAATCCCATTTTAAATCAGCAAATTAACATCACTAGCAATATTCAAGGTATTGCTTTATTTCATTTCATAACAATTATATTTTCTGTTTCTATTTTAAGCTACCAATCAGGCATCATCGGATAATAAAATAACAGATGAATTTGCTAATGTTTATTCAGTTCCGTATGACTGGACATCTTAAATCTGTTGGACTCCACACATGATTTATTTTCTACAATTATAACCTAACTTTACCGTTATACACTAAAGCATCTAATATTGCTAATCAATGTTTACGTTATCCTTCAATTTGAAAACATCGATTAAAGATAAATCTGATATTTATGCTGTTTTGTATTAATTATAAACATTTGTGATTGGCTTAAAGCATTGATATTCACGATTTTGTTCCTACGAGTATCAGTATCCAAAATTACTTACTTCCTTGTAGATAGTAATTGTTCAACACCTACACACTAAAGAAAATAATAATTATTATTAATTTAATTATAAAAATTTAAATTTAATCGATACGTTGCGGTCGATGTGATATTAAAGAACATCAACAGGGGTAAAAAATTATTACCCGACGATAAAACATTATTATTATTATTATTATTATTATTATTATTATTATTATTATATTTATTATTATTATTATTATTATTATTATTATTATTATTATAGTGAAAGTTTCACTGTCTTCTCAAGATCTCGATTCTCAGAGGTGAGACGGTAATGTGAGTTATATTAACAACTTTATATAGGATCGGAACGAAAGTCTTATCAGATATAAAATAATATTTATTTAACAATTACAGAGAATATGCAAATTGGAAATATAAACAAAGGATCAATCGATTTAAATCTAAAAAAATTTCAATGTTTTATGTAGAAATGTTTAGTTTAAGTGCATTATTAAATCTTTTTTAAAATGTTTAATTTCTATCTTATAATTAAATAATTGTTTTAGATAGCTATCATTTTAAAAATATTATTTTGTGGCATATGATGGAGTTTAAGAATAGCGACTTGAAAAAGCTGACCTATTTTTTGTGGAAAGATGGAATCAATCCACCAGAAATTGAGAAGAAGATTAACTCCATACTTAGCACAGTTACCGTGTCTTCGAGAAACTGCCAGTCAATAATTGCAAAATTCATTGTTGGTAATTTTTCGTTGTTGACTTTGAAGCGATAAGTCAGCGACCATTGGTTAAAGATGATATAGAAATCAAAGAGTTTCTGACATATGGCAAATATGGTATATCACGTAATATAGCAGGAGAGCTGTCGTTGTCTCACATAACAGTACTTCGACACTTGCATAAAATTGAAAAGTACTTGGCAAACAGATAGCTGCCAAAGGTTTGTCATATGAAAATAAAGCTAGGAGAGAAAGTACATGTAGCGATTTTTTAGCCGTGCTCCAACGGAACGACTTTCTATCCCAACTCATAACAGTGGATGAGATGTAGGTATATTAGAAGAATGCAAATAGATCTTATCACAACCGACCTTAATACAATGCCGGTGATAAACCAACAACATCAATTTGTCAATGTTTGACAGCACAAAAGCACATCGCAACTATTTTTTTGGATAAAACATAAACGCCGAAATTTACTGCACTTGGTTGAACAAAGTCGTAGATGCGATTCGAGAAAAGAGACGCTGTTTGTGTGGAAACAGTTTTGAAAAGTTCCGTTTCTTTCACGATAACGCTCGACAGCATACGACACGTTTAACTCAAAATAAGCTTGCTTTTGAGCTTAACACAATTTTGAGTTGCTTACGAATATCTTCGGGTCATTGGTCAAAATTGTAGGTTATATAGCAGGTACATCCCATAAAACATGGATCAGTTGCAAATAATTCCAAGAATGATATCCTTATTGAACAAATGAAAATTATATGCAGAAAACTTGAACGAAAATGTTGGAGAGGGGTTCAATATTCTTTTTGACATAATTATAATTGATGAGTATTTGCGATCACGCTTTCAAATAGTTTTAGAAAATGAAAAATATCATAAAAAAGCCTCAAAATCAAATTTTTAAATTTACTAAATATTTAATATTCCATTTTATAATTTTGAGAATGTTTATAATTCTTTGATGGAACACTCGAAATGATTCCAAACAATAAGTAAGAAAAATTTTTAATTTTAGTGGAATAAATGAAATCTACTGTCAATACAATGGAATGTTCGGAATTGTTTCTTCTGTATATATCCATGTCTTTTAAAAAATAAAATGTAAATATTTCTTTCGATTACAGTCGATATTGACTAATTTTTTTTAAGATGATCTCGTATATCTGGGATACATAATGGTGATTTATATAAATAGTTTAATGTGGTTATCGTTAATATTATGAATTTTATCACAAATTTTACTTAACTAGTGTATCTTTATTAACCTATGAAAACAAACTGTTGCGAGGTTATTGATTTTTGGTACTTTACATTTAATCATTCTCATAGTACTGTAGTTTACATTATCTCTTAGCAACAGCCAGAGTACTTCTTTCTATCGCTTTGTTTAAACTTCATCCAATTTTGGTAATCGAATTCTCGCATTATTTTTGTTATTTAATTTATAATATCTGATAACAGTGACTTAACACTTCTATTGGCGTGTTAGGAAATCGAGAGCCCACCAAATAAAATTTAATACATCTGTAATTTAAAAATCTAATTTTAAAATTTTTCAAAATTCATTAAAAATCCCTACAATAATATTTCAAAAAATTAATCTTATATAAACCCATATGGCAAGAGATAATGAAATAATAAAAATACGTATATCTCAATGGCAAAGATAAAGAAATTTAAAATGTTATAAAATTTTATTATAGAATAACCATCCCATCATTCTGTGATGAAACAAAATTATTCCCCATATTCAATAAAATAAAATTATCCAATTATAAATAATTCGATCCTTTTTACACTGAAATATAAACGCAATTAACTATTTCCACTAAAATCAGGAGGGAATATATTTCAGTATAAGTACAGATTCATACAACAATTTTGGAACCATTGGAAGAATTACATTATGAAGCCATAAGTTTATTCTAATTAAGTAAATTTCTTGTGAATCCAATTGTCAGAAGTTATATGCCCTGTTTGTTAATAAGAATACTTGTCCTAGAATTCTTCCCATACAACAATAACTGTTTTCAGATTGTAAGCAAGAGACCAGTTCCTATAAATTCATACGTATTTATATTCGGTCTTACATATCCTATTTATGGAGTTAATCTGAACCTCATTGAATTTCTTCTTTTCTAAAGTATGAGGAATGAGTCCTATAAACTGCAACGCTCGACGAATTGCTTGATCATCTATTATTTCATCCGTGTTTACGTGTTAAGTTCTGACCTTATTTGTTTTTAATTTTATTATTAACCTTATCTCTGTTTAATATCACTATTTTCTTAATCAGTCTCAACATGTTCTTGATTAAGGCAGCAGGTGTGATAAATCTTTTTGTAATTTAATTCTTCATCTCACACAACTTTATTGTATGAAGGCAATAGTTGAGGCAATAGTGATATATCTTAACGATCAGTGTAAGTCAATGCACCCTACCTTAATTCCTAAACCTATATAACACCAATAATAATGAACTATTTAATCAATAACTAAGGCGTTTAATCAAAAATATATATTATTAAAAACCAATTATACAGTTTGATGACTAAATAAAAAAAACAAAACAAAACTTAAAAGCCGATGATACAACATACACCAAACTTTACAATTATTGCTTTAGATGACAATTAATAAACTTTATTTTAATGGAGATGATTGAGTAAAAACTCCATAATGAAAAATAAACGATGTATAATAACGTTCAGTATTTTATACCAATGTAGGGTTTTCCAATAAAACACTGAACATATATGGATTCTATTCTGCAGAACAGAATGATCTTCCGCTATCCTGTTCTAAATTGCATACAATAACTGTGTGAGTACTGCCTTAGGAAGGCAGGAACGAGTCACTCGTAGAATTTGTATTCGAATATTATTTGATGCGATGCATTTTTGTTTTCATGTTGGAAATGTTGGGGTATTTGGGAAATTGACTTTTAAAATTGACAATTTATTTTGCATGAACCTCGATATAAGTATATATAAGTAGTAATTTTTATATTGTAAAGGTTTTGGTTTCAATTGCTAGTATTATTTTTCGTTTTTATCATACAGGCTTTTCAACGTGCAAACAATTTTAATTTATAAGCAAAGAAAAATATTAATAATAAAATAGGAAAAACCTTTATTAATAAGTAAATTGATATTTTTGGTTAAATAATAATAATAATAATAATAATAATAATGATAAAGATTTCTGATTTTAATAATAAAATATTGTTATCATTAAATAAAATAGTTAAATACTATTTTATGGTAATTTAGAAGTTAATATTAAAATTAAATCAATTTAGATCGATAAAATAAGTTTAATTAGGACTTATTTTAGTTTGGTAACCAAAAATATTAAATATTAAATCAATATTTTCACCCGACTTTTAACCGTATTTAAAATATTATCAACAATTAAATCCGCATGACAACTAACTTCGGGAAAATATTCCTATTGAATTTATAAAAGTCATCACCATAAAGAGGAAATTGAGCCCGCATATTTTATTCGAACGTAATATTTACCCCATGACTCAGTAACTATATATAAGGCAGTTAAACATCATATGCCTTTGCCCGTAACCTGAAGAAACAACTAAGAACTCCATTTAATTGGAAACCACTAACTTATAGTGTGTTAATCGTCAAGAAGATTGATATTGCCGCAGTTGTCAAATCCAATTTCTTCGAAGTTGCCATCAAGTATATGCCCTATAGAAATATAGGAAGAGTTTAGAAATATACTAATTGCCGAGGAAGATACTAGGTTCAAGTAAGATACGTTCGTCTAAAATCTATATTGATTATTTATATCGTATATTCTTCCTATCTATCGAGCCGAGCTCGGAAACCTCTCTTGAGAAGGACACATACCCAATAAGCACGACGGGTCTGGTTGGTCCTGAAGTTGCTATCCTGAAGTTGCACACTGGGAAGTTTTTGTCCAGCGTTTATTTGTATAAAAGTATATTTAAAATCATTGACAAATATAAGTAGTGATTTATAGCCATTTTTATTTAATTGTTGTATACTTAAAAAGTGGTGTATCTGTTAATTACAATAAACATTTTCATATCAAACCGAGTTGGGTTTTTGATCAGCCAGTTGGCATAAGATGTCAGAATTTCTTTATTTATAAATTTCAATATCATTCGTCACCTTATTGGGAATATTTTATTCACTACCTCAATATATTTTGTGCGATAATAGGTGAGAATTTATTTTACAATGTCATTGCACGATAATATATTACAGATTATCGTTTTGTGGATAAATTTATTATACGGGAAACTTTAATGGGGTTTTTCAGATATTATTATTTTGATCATTAAATATTTATGGAGATAAATAATGCAAATATCCATCATATTATTTTATAAATATGATTTTTAATAAACTTATTTAACTAAAGCTTTCCGAGAATTATCAAATTATAAAACACAAATATTGATCAGATTCAAGATAAAAGGAATACAATAAAAATTAATACAAACGGCAAATCTACATATCATCGTACACAATGAAATGGATACAAAATGCCATGAAATTGTACATAACGCCAGGTGAAAATTAGTTCGATTTAGTTATTTTCAAAACCCAAACATACACATCTAAAATCATATGTTACCGAATCAATAAAGTTTATTTAATCAAAAACCTGACGATCTCATTACAACCAAGTGGGCATAAGGATAATTTCATCGACAGTATTAATTATCGCTCATTGTTATTTCACCACCTCTTTAGTATTTAAAGTAATGTTGAGTTAAATCTTAAACAAGGGATTAATAATAACAGTGTCTATTGAAACTTATCTCGTCTTCACAATAGAGTAATTGTGATCGAGTCGAAGAAAGAACAAATACAAGTGGTCAATAAGATACGGACATTGTCAATTATATTAAAAAGTACAACAGTAACATTAACAAAATACTAGGACCAAAAAGTAAGAAAATAGTGATATTTAAATGATAACAAAATTCACTTATTGGGGTGGAAGTAATGTGTCCCAAATTTAATCAAAAATATAATTACTATAAAAATTTAATCGATCTTAAATTATTTTTTAAGAGGACTGCAAATGAAAGCATTGACCAATTTATCTAAGGAAAGTCATTAAAAATTAATTTTGATCAATGAAGTGATAAACTTTCTGGAATTGTCTTTCACGGAACCTGTCATAACCTAATTTATCTGACAATTGTTACAATTGTCACTCGGAAGGGCATTCAATTGAAAAATAATTCCCTTTAAGGATGAAGAAACAACGGGTTTAATGATCTGATATCCGCTTATCTATTTGAAATCTATTTTTACGTTAGTTGGTTTTCTAACAGGTAAGCCAATGGCCAAATTGAATATAAAATTCTTAGAGAACTCTCTCAGGCCAAACATGGAATTTCTTTTGTTGTTTCCATTGTGAACATCCAATAGAAATCGATCAATACTAAAACGATATTTATTATTTAAATTTCTTTACACCATCTCTCTAGATTTTGACTTCATTTCTGGTGGTGGTTGCTATAGCAACTTAATTTTGGGAAAAATAGTATTTCTGAAAAGTTCAATATTACTCCTTCAGTAATTGACTAAATTTTGTAATAAAGGACGAATTTTTCTTTTAGATCAAAACAAAATGGCATCATTTAAAAACAGTGGAATGCTCCTATCTGAGTGGATAAAAGTCAACAAAGCTTTGCAACAGGAGAATTCAGTTAGTATTTTTATGTATAACCTTTTTGACAGATTCGTTTATAACTTATTATTTATAACTGTGTTGATGTTCATCTTGGATTCTTAAATTCATCCGGTGTTAATAAATGTGTTAAACGTGTTGCGTAATAGATTTTAATATGCCAGCAAAAAATATTATTCAGACGAAATTAAGCTGTGTATGAGAATTGTTTAAAAATTTGGAATGATTTAAAACAAATCATTTCAATAATTAAGATTTGAAACGATCGATATAGATGCATTGTCACAGATCCCGTCACTCTTTTATATCTTGTAACTCTGAAAGACATTTAACTAGAATAACTCATTCTCTCATTCAATAATATTTTTCTCAGACTTTTTTCTGTCATCGATTGATAATCAGTTATGTCTTTATTCAACATTTTTGCTTCCGTAATTTACTGGGAATCAGTGTTCCTTCTTTTCTTTCTCATATTCCTTTTCCCGGTGCTTTGATTTATTTGAAAGATTTACGCTATTTATTTCATTCATCAAAGGTTTATTCTAATCGAAGTTAAAGTCACTTAAATATTAGAGATATTAAGCATTATAAACTCCCTCCACAAAATAATCCTGAAATCTCACAGGAGAAGATTCAGTGATGTTCTATCTGCGCAATACAAGAATCAATTAAAACTTTTGTAAAGCTATTATTATGTAGGTATATAAATATATGAAGATAGGTTGTTATAAATTTAACTCAAGGCGAATATAATAAAACTAAAATAAAATAAAGATTTTGATTAAAAATAAATATCTTCCATTAAAATCAGATATCAATTGTTGGTTTGTGAAAATTCTAGAATTCAGTATACAACACTGTTTGCGACATTTTCACCCGTTTTAGTTTATTTGATAACCTTGCTTTAAAATCTGATATCATTTCACTAGTTGGCATTTGATGATGAATATTGGATTTTATTGTAGTTAGATAACAATAAATTACTCAAATAATCTTAAAAACAATTAAAATACTCTCTCAATCTTATTAGAAAGGACATAATTATTCCATTCCGACTACGGAATTAATGCAACGATGATACGTTATCCATTTTAAGTAACTGTGAATAATTATTATGTATTCTCCAGAATTTTCCTGAAAGATTACTTTAAATTATCGACTATTTATAATAACATAAAAGCGTGGTGAAGTCATTTTTTCTATTACTTCTGTTATTACATTGAATAAGATGTTCAATTTAGTCGAATCAATCGAAATTGTTAAGAAACTCATCCACCAATTATCTTGATCAAAAAGATTTTCGAAGCATCGATAATATTCATTCAAATTCATCACAAACCAATAGTCAGCTTCGATTAGCGAACGATTTGTCGTCAGGTCGTGTTAACGTAAATTACATAATAAAAGCAATTATCATTGCCTTAACGTTTTTCGTTATAAATACAGGAATATGGATCTGTGAGATCTGCTCAGTCAACACCATCGGTTTATGTTAGAAAAATGCGACTTGAAAGACTTGATTCCAATAGTCAAATGAAAACTGAAAATCTGAGGACCACTAGAATAGTCGATTTAACACCAATTCTTACGACCAATAAATCATCTCACAATCAAACCCAATGGTACAAATTGATGAAAAAACAATACAATGATAAGGTGATATTTAATATTATGGAAATATAACTTCTAATTTGATTCCAAACATCTAATATATTGTTCTAAATTCTTTCGAGGTTACCAATCATCAATTATTTTCCAATAAGTGATAGTTTCGAACTAAATTTTTATTGATTAATAGTTTTTTCAAAATATTAGTTAAAACAATTTATATTTTTGACAATTCTTTGTTCTTATTACAGTGTCTTATAGCTATACCATGTTGTATCAATAAAATAAATCAATTCATCGAAAATTAAAGATCCAATAAAATAATAGGAATAATCGACTTATAACAATTTGCTTTATCTATGACTAAAAACGAAAAAATTTAAAAATTAATAAACCTGAATTTATCAGTAAATATTCTTTGTTGAACAGGAATTGAATTGTTTTCTATTATAGGAGTTCGAATAAAACAATTTCGATTTTATTCATATATTCTATGACAGTGGTTTTTTCACCAGGGTTCCACCAGTACATTCCAGGGATTTCTAAATTTCTAAATTAGAACAACGACTAAATAAACAACATGTTAAATTCAATTTCGAAAATCTATTTTATTATTATTATTATTATTTCACTCTGCAATAGGATTATTTTATATATAGGTTAGGTACGAATTATGTTATATAATCTCTTTTATTGCTTTATAAATATTTAAATAAATCAAAAAATAAATACTTTTTACACCGTACCTAATAATCGTAACGAAAGTACTTATTAGTTAAATTAATTATCGATTTCATAAACTATCAAATTGATCTATGAGAATGACAAAATGAAAAATTACTTATTTATTTAATTGATTTATTAAATATAAATGATGATTGGCCAAATCGTCAATATTTTGATCGATCGTGAAAGATTAAAAAATGTTAAGAATTATTATTGATTAAATGAAATGTAAAGTGATATAACTTTATAAGTACAGATTTTTTCAATTTAGTAAATTCTGAAAATTCTAAAACCAACCTAAAATTAAAAGAATTAATTTTTAATGTCCTATTTTAGGTCAGCTAGTTTAAGCGAGATAGACTGTTTTATTTAAAATAAACCGAAATAAGACATCACATGGAATAAAGTGGTATTCATTAAAAATTCTAATCACGAATCGTTAGATTGGCAAATATGGAGCATTAATGTCTTTGATGAAGCTTTAGTAAAGGTTTCTTTCGTTTTTATGAAAATATGGAGACACCAAATTGCTATATGAATGTATTTTTTATCGATCTTTCAAATTTACATTCAATCATGTCACATCTTTGTATTTTACATACAAATCCGAAGACAAAGCCTTTATACTATGATAAATCAAGTTAACCTTCTCTGAAATATATAAGCCGT
>JBBMOY011469196.1:0-14403 GCA_037951405.1 Platydemus manokwari | reverse complement strand
AATTCAAATGTGAATAACGAGAGGATCTACTAAGTGAAAGAGTACAGTTATTATTAATAATTTGAGGAACATTGCTGCCAAATTCTGTGATGCTTAGAATATATTTGCAGCTAATTATTCACAAGGTTGATTGACTGCATGCTGACTTGCAATTTTACTATGTTCTGTGTCTCTGACATTCAATATTATCATTACAGAAATGAATTAAAAACCAAGTGCAAACATAGATACATCGGATATTAACCAATGATTGGTTATAGTATTATTAACCAATCATAATTTTTCAAACAACAACTGTCAGTATATCTTGAGAGATACACCTAGATAAGATACCTTTCATAATTATATATTATCATTTTTACCATCAATTCAAGAAACCAAATTTATCGTCATTTATTAAACTGATTGTGTGTAATGATTTATAAATTGATGGCAAATTAACATTTGACACTGATGATGACACGGCAAATTATTTTTTTATATAAAGTAAGATCAAGCTGACATGTGTAGAAAAAGAGAAATCTAAAAAAATCATCGAGCGTCAACATTAAAATAAAACAAAATAGATATAGTACGTATGATATTTATTTTTTCAGAAAAATCCGGTAAATATATAATTGTTAATAATATTTTTTCAGTCTAAATATTTAATATTTTCATTGCTTATTTCTTCATTTTATTTATCGTATTGATTAATAGCACAATGAATATTGGAAAAATATTATAATTCCAATATATTATTTACCATATGTTTGTTATTTAAGCTGGTATTTTATATAGAAATACAGAGTTAAAACAAAATGAAAAAATAATGTTTATTAAATTAAAACAAATAATGTAAAAAAAACTGGATTGATTGATACAGGGTAACCTAGTGCGTAAGCACTTTGGCATCCTGAAACTTGACAATATAAGGTAAATTATCGTTAACATATTTTATATAATAAATTTTTAAATTTAAAAAGAAATCTTTTTTTGTAATGTTGTAAAAATAATTTTCCATTATTTATACTAGTTGATAATATGTACTTTATAATTAATTATGATATAATAATTATTTTTTATTTAATTATCAGATTGAGCTACGATCATCCATCATACACGTAGCTCAACGTGTCATCCATTACGAATTGGACTTTCATTCTCCGACGGGATTTATCTCGACAGGCAATAGTACGTCGAAATTTATTGCCTGTCAGCGTTTTAAAATCCCGTCGGGTTCTGCGTGAATTTTTAGCCACAATATATAATTTATAGGTTGGTTCATAATTTTGTTGGGTTTTTTTACAATTATAAAAAATGCCTACTGGTAAAGAAAAAAGCCATGCAAAAATTCCAGATAACAAAATGAATTTATAAAATATATATTAAAGAAATACAATTACAAGAAAGAAGCCAATTTTTACATACCATTACTGGACATGGAAAAATGTTTCCAATTTATTCACATTGAAGCATTGTTCCTCACAGTAAGACAAATGGGAATCTCAAAAAATACAATCATATCATATACACAGCGCAGCACAGAATTTGTATGTGCAGACTTTATGTAATACGTTGAGAGTAAGAAATATTGAAAAATTAATAAATCTTCAAGTGAATAATTTTTGAATAAATTTTAAAAATATTAGGCTGCCAACTAACTTACCGCAGTTTTTTTTAATTTTAAATTTCCCACTTGATTACATATTTTGGGTATAGTATGTTAAATCATTTTAAAGAGGGTATTTTACTCTTCCGGAATCTATGTTTGTTCTTTTGTTGTGCTTAATTTCTGTTAATTTTCAGATCATAAAATAGAATGCCAAAATGAGAATAATGGGTATTTTTGATACCCTTTTGCTTTTAATCAAGTTTCTAAGGTCTCAAAAGTTGCTTTCGTCATTCGACTATGTATGGAGAGGATATTGAATTTGATAAAACCACATTCAAAAGTGGAAATTTCGACCTCAAATCTGCACTTTGTTCTGGTCGTGCAGTAGAGTTCTATGATGATCAATTAAGTAAAATGTCCGCTCAAAAATTCGCATCAAAAGACAAACACAGTGGTAGAGAAATTAGAATGCTCTCCAAACTTATATAGAAAAGTATCTTCACTCTATGGGAAAGGTTCAGTAATGTAAAGCATACGTACGGCATGTTTTAAGTGATAAAAAAAATCAATTCATGGACACAAGCAAAGATTTTTATAACACAAGATTCACTGATAGTGATAGTACATCAAAATGAAGCCGTATAATGAATGGCTTAGCCTCTGTAAACAAGTGACACCGAGCGTAAAATAAGATTTTAATCCGCTTTAAATGATTTTTTATAGGCAGACACTCTAAAAAGATAGGAGAAGATACTGAATAAATCTCTAGAATTGTTTAACATAAATCAACAGAACCCGACTTAGAAGTGATGATGCAAAACAAAATAAACTGTCAAACATGCAAATATAAAACAAAATACTACTGTGGAATGCCGATATGTCAACAATAAAGTAAGCCTTATACCAATACAAAAAACACATATAGACGAATGACTACCACAAAAAGAGATGATAGTATATCATTAAGTAATATCCAAATTAGTCGTTCATATAGAAAATGAAAAGAAATGTACCATCTTGCCAGTGGTTATAAAATCCCAGATGGATGAACAAAGATTTATTGAATATCACAGATAATTAGAAATTGGAAAAGTTAGAAGTGCTTCAAAAGAAATACTGACCTAACTATATAGTCGGGCTACATATCTTCATCGTGGATGTACATGAGAATGGGAACCACAAAGAAACACTGTTTTCAACAAGCTAGAATTTATTCAATAAAGGGTGAGTTAAATTACCGTATAATGTATAAGGGTGAACATAAAGACAAGCTTTATACAGTGGTAATACAGAAGTGGTAAATCGGGCGAAAAAAAGAAAGGACTACACATTGAAATAAATGAAAACAAAGAATAAATCATCGACAATGAAGATATTCTTGTCAATAACTAACTCAATGCGCACTAAATGACAAGCATCTAAAGGATAATCTTCAAAGAAAAAAGACAATGAAAAAGAAAATCACCAAGAATCCATGATAAGTGTTCTTCTGAGAGCCACCTAATCTAAATAACTTTGATTTTAATGCTTTGATATAAATAATGCTAAATTTTAATAATTGTTAACTGATTAATAATAATAATAATATGGAGTCCATTTTCGGATTTGGGTTATTACCAATGGTATAATAGCTGCATAATATAACACAATGCTCGAATCAAAATGTCAAATTCAAAAAATCTTAATGAAAATTTTGTTCAGTTAAAAACTAGGCGAGAATACATTGTATTAATTGCTTAAATTGTGGCATGTATAATTTTTATTATTTTGACAAATTATCATATTATAATTACTTTTTGATTTTATCCTGTGTATGGATGAAAATTACTATTATTCAAATTCGTAATTTTTATTAATACTCCAACAGTGATTTGAATAGAACAATTCAAACTTTAAAATTGAAAAATCATCTCGAATAGTATTCAAAATAATCAAAATTTTCGTATGATAATTTCAAATAAAAAATAAAAAGAAAATTTAAAATCACACTCTTCATTTGAGTATTCAATTTTGTCAAATGTTTCAATTTTTTCAATTTCGTTTATTAATATTAGGATAGATTCAGTCAATATTTCACAAAAATATTTGTTACTTTTCTTGATTGATATTTTTATGATCTATATCTTGCAAAGCTGGCAATATTTTTTAATATACAAACTTCATTGTTTTAACTAATAATTTTAAATATTAAAATTGTTAAAGATTTAATATTAAATGAATATAGAAAAAGAAATTTTAAATTTGTTGATCGAGGTATTATGAGTTTAAACTCTAATAAATATTATTCCAAAAACAATTAAGATCTTTCAAAATACAAGTTCAAAATTTAGTGATATTGATTTTCAACCAATTTTAGAAGATTATCATTCATATAAATCTAGTCAATTGGAGGATTTCAATTTTTCAAAGTTGCCAAATACATACCCTTCTTCTCCTTTTATTTATCAAGTTGTTTATCAGCTGTCACAACTATTTAAGAATGGGTTGCTAAATTCATCGAAGTACTTAATTAATTACGTTTCATATTAGAACGTGTTTATTGCAATCCAAGTCTCTCTACATGCTAGATGAGAAAAGTTATGATCAAGAAAGGCATGAAAATTATTATGTGAAAGTTGATAATGATAGTAATTAGAAATTCAAAATTTAACGAAGCTGGAAAGTTTGCATTGGAATCTTCTGCGGTATGGTATAATTTAGATAAAAACGAAAAACTATTGAGAATCTATCATATTTTAAAAGTAAATATTTTTAATGAATTTGTGATCATTATGTATTTTTATTTCTAGATAATAGGGTGGAGAGGTATTTTAGATTTATTGGGTATGCGCAAAACTATTGGTTCAAAGGATATTTTACCAATCCCTAAAGAGAAATTATTGGAAGAATTTAATAAACTTTATCAGTAAGTTGAATTTTTAAAACAATTTTTATCGAGTATTGAAATGACGTTTTACAAGATATATTTTGATCTGCTATTGTTTAAATAAATCAATTAATTTTCAATTATTAAATGTTACTAAATTTAGTAACAATTATTTCGCCATAATATAAAGTTAAATTGATTTGAATTATTGTCGTAAAATTTGAAAAAGTATTGAATGGAAAATGAAGTAGTGTATTTTGAATATTTTTAATAAAGGAAATCGAAAGAATTGTCTGTTGGTGCCAAAGCTTTAACCAAACACTGCCATCGAGATTCGACTACTAATTGGTGGGGAAGCTGTGATGGAAGTTGGTTTGATTTGATGCTAATATTCAATTATATAAAATCTAGGCGAAGCCCAGAAAAGCAAAAAAGCGTTAGAAAAAGTAACTGAATTGATTGATGAATGCGTTTGGATTAACATACACCAATTGCCAGTAGGATTTGATGTTTCTGTTGTGTGGTACTTTGATTTCGAGCTTTAGCATCAAATAGCAATACTTGAAATTAGAAATGAAATGAGTTATGGAGCTCGTTGGGCTTTAGATGATTGCCATTTTATTGGGTTCGTTGAACCGCAGAAAGAAGAAGGGTGGAAAGACAAATATCAACATTGAGCCGATTTTCAAGATTTTGCTGTGATATTTAGTATTTTTTTAAAGCTATTTTTCTAATTTATTAAAATAATTACAACTTTATACACGTTATTGATGGGATATATGTGTAGTAATAATAAAATGTTTCTCTTTTGATTTTCTGACAAATGTTTGAGTGTTTACAAAATACAATTACTCGTTAATTTCGACATGAAAGTCTAAGAGTAATAATCAATGATATTGGTAGTTCAATTATAGCCAACAGGCTCGTAACTAGATTCCAGTTTGTGTCGTTAATTTAAATTAAAACGAAACGAACTGTTGCTCGTTAGATTTTGTATATAAAAAAGTTTACATCTGTCTCAACAAAAATTTGAGTTAAATCAATGGCTTTTAATATATCAATTTAATATTATTGTCATTGATTCGATAAATGATGGATTTTCGCCCTGATTTGAAGATTTGTTTATATGAAGAAAATTGTTGTATTTGGTCTTGAAATTGTCCACTACTTATCTCAATGAAATCATGCTAAGTTGCATTCGTTGGTTTTCTTATGTGCTGGTATAGATTCACCAGTATTGCACCTTTTGATTTTGAATTACACAATGGGTATGTTTACATCTTCCTTGTAGCTTCGTTAAATACTGCTTTTCATTGCCTTATTTCAGATGAATATGCTCCTGTTACTATTGCGTGATCTACTATTTTATTCGAAATCTTACGCAGTTCCCGAAACACAAGATCAATCAGCTCCTAGTGTTCCATTGACCGTAAGTGATTCTCTCTTAAAGAAACCCTCTCTCTGTCGATTTGATTAGAGGATCTATTTTTAATTCATTTTTTTTGAAAAGCAGATCGGCAATTATCCGCATCTATGTCTACTGGCCTGGGTATCGCTTAGAGTAAAATTAAAGATCCATGGCTCTACTTTTCACAGTGCTAAACAAATGTGGTTTTCTTCATTAGACATTCTTTAACATGTACTCTTCGAAAATTGGATTATTGATAGAGATAATAGTGCACATCTTTCTTCTGTTGTAATTCCTCATGATAATCGTTGGTTGATTCATTGGAATTTTCATTTATTTTTAAGGTTTTTGTCTTGTGGATCACTGTATACTATCTCTCTAATGTTGCCATTTTTGCCTATTATACAGCAGTAATCAATAACGTATTCATCGTCATCCATATCTTGTCCTTGGTATGAAAAAATAATTATTGCTTCATATTCCAGCATATGCGTAGCTTTTCGTCTAATGCGTTTTACTTTCGCACACCAATGTTCCTTAAATCGAATCATTCCAACTCCAATTATCTCCAGAGTAATTTCAAAAGATGGAAAACTACTTCGGTTTTGTCTACATTTTTTACTATAGAATTTAAATAAATCTCGAAAATTATGATTTATATATATATATAAATTTCTCAATGTATAGGTTTATAATCACAGATAGTCTATCTAATATTTCATGAATTTTAGAATTATTTCGGACTTCTGTTCGTTTCGAGTTTATCCACTATGATTTTATACAATTTTTGAGTTTCATCACTATTATATATTTGTTTAATAATGTTAATAGTTTTTGGTATTATTCTATGTGACATTAAATATTCATCATCATAATCTAGAATTTGATTCAAAAACATTAACTAAGTATTATCATCATCTATTCCGACTTTAATATCTTTCACTTTAGAATAGACCTTATATCCAACAATTCACATCCAGGATTTTCAATTCGAATCATTAAGTATTTCTTGCAGTTTACATAATTCATTCTATCTATCAGTTATTAATTACTTGTTTACATTTCCATCGTTTTTTATCTCATTATTACATTCATCATTCTTAATTTTATCAAACAGTTTCCACAGTTGTCTTGATACTTTTTAAAATTTTTGTCATCTTTTTATTCGGATTGCTTTTCCAAGCTCTTACTTTTTTCAAAGCAGTGTGGCCGCGTTTAGTGCTCAATTCTGATGTCTCTCTAACTATGATTTCCTCAGTGCCGTTTTTATTAATTACCATTAAATTACATGAATTATCTTTTGGTTCCATTTTATTAGCTAACCGACTCAGTTTCGTTTGAATTTCCGACATTTCTGTTTCCAAATTTTCTAAAAAATCTGTGTCATTTGGGAATGTTGCATTAATTAAAGATGGATTTTCTCTAAAATTTCATGTTCATTAATATTTTCTTGATTTCTAGGACAAGATCTGTCTCTAGAACCAAATTTTCAATATGAATAACATTTAATGCTTCCTTCTGAATTCACTTCGTCCCGATATTGGGATTTAATTGGTTTTCTTGACCTGCAATTAGAAGCCAAATGACCCATCTTTTCACAATTATAGAATTTCATTGGAAATTTCTTAGTATTTCAATTTGTTTTCTCTAATTCTCGTCTAGATCGCATTTGCTCGTATAGTGACTTATTCTTCCACAATAAAAACATGTTATGGATTTTCTTGCGAGATTTTCTTTGATCTAAGTTTGACTTTGGGAAGCTTGTTTTCGTTCATCTCTGATGTGTGTCATCTTTCAATTTTGCCAAAATGTGAAGTCTGCATTGCTGTTGCCTAAACTCGAGATTGACTTCATAATATACTTGAATTCATTTCAACTTGCATAACCTTTTTAAATAACTCATCAAAAGAAACATCTAAAAATCCTATATATCTCTAACCCAAGGTCTTGTTGAAGCCTTCAAAGAGCCGAAATAGGACTAATTTTCAGCAAAAGGTAAGTTTAACTACTTTTTAAAAAATAATTTGATCACTTAACACATCTAATCTAAATTTCTTAGTCTCAAAAGCATCGTTATAAGCTGTTGGTAGCACTTCTATGATTTTGGGCTTCACTTCCACAAAGACTGAGGGAGCAAGAGTGATATTCAAACTAAGCCATAGTACTCCGAATTTCCTTATCTTTACCCTTCTAAAACCAGTTTTCTGATACACATGATATATTATTTTCGTAGTATTTCTTCTTACTGACCTCTGGACATTCTTCTAGATCGACTAGTATATAGATCTTTCTTAACTGCAGTTTGTCACAATAAAACGCTGTGATGGTTGTGGTTCCTGTTTTATTGGAAAGGTTCACCATAACAATGTAATTGAGATTTGGTTTCCGAAATCAGAATTTTTGATATTTTTGGTTCACTTTATTAGTCCTTGTCAGCTAAAATATCTATTCATCCATGACTCAACATGTTTTTTGTAGTGTGCCATTTTTGAAAGAGTATCCCAGAGTTTTTGAGGATGTCTGGTTATTACACCATTTAGCTTTCGACCATAAAGACTAAAGCTATTTGTCCCTATTCTTTGTCCTTGGGTAAAACTTCTAAATGTTTCTTCATCATTCTTTTTTTCATTCAAGATCGTATGTTGGATCTGCGCTTTCACTCCTACTAATTCAGTTCTCAATTTCCCTCATCGTTATCACCATCTTCTTGAGACTCAAAGTACTGTTCCTTTTTCTTCGGGTTCTTCACATTCTGGTTTTTCTTCTAATATTATGCCTTTTGGCTCTTCCTTCAATTCCCGAGATGTTCAATTTATATGCTTATTAACTTAAATCCTGTTACTGGAGTTGCATCTATCTGCTGCTGACTAAGACAATGGCTGTTATAATTTTAGTCTCATATTGACTGCATCCTATTTCGATTAAATATATCATCTAACTGTTGTCCTTTATATAACTATTATTAAATGTTTATTTCGCATTACGTTTTGTGCTTCTGCCTTATTCTTCCTATTTTCATACAGAATTGCGCTTCTGTATTTTCGTTGTGATATCCTATCAGACTCAACATAATTGGTAAATATGATAATTTATTGCGCTCATACGGCGCTCTTGAACTCGGAAATCTAGCCATTCCACTGTTTGTAAAATAATTGTGGTTTGGGCTGAATTGTTTGAATTGACGTGCAAATTAGTTTGATAGGCAGTAATAAATGTGTATTAACAATTGTGTTTTTGATTATTTGTAATTATATTTTCTTTATTAATACAAAATAAAAAGGTATACAATATAATCAAAACATTTGTAATTGAAAGAAACTATTTCTTACATATCAGAACTCACAATCTCTATAGTTTTGCAACAAATATATATATAGCACACAAATCCAACAGAAATTTTCAAATTTTCACTTTATATTTTTTATTCAAACTAGCTTCTAATTTTGAAAAAGCGGCACTGTGAGACATTTTATTTTACTCCACTGTTGATTCTTCAAAAACGATCAGAAAAGGGGTCCTTTGACCTACTTTCGTAATAATGAATTTTCGAGCATGAGATAATTTCATTATTTAATTATATACATATAATTGCGATGTTAGATTTATTTGTATAAATCAGTTAATATTTCACTTTTTAGGATGTTTAAAATATAGTTTTAAAACCAAGTTCATATTCTAATCACAACACTTCTATATGATTTTTTGAGTTTTTAAATTAAAATTTTTTTAAATTATAAATCGAGTTAGTTAACTACAGAAATCTTCAATAATATCATTGCTTCTTTTTATAAAATAATTGTAAAAATTAATGGTATCTCTCAATGTTAAGAAAATGGACCATCGCTAATTTTCAATTGCAATTCGACCTACTTTGATTTCTTTTTCAAATAGTCAAATTTCAGGAGATTTTGAAGGTCTATTGTATTTAATATTTGATTTCAAACCACTAAAATTTTTCTTAAGTGCTTCAATAAAAAATTCAAAATGTTAATAAATAATATAATTAAAAAAACTATATAGATTTTTGAAACATGCACTCAACAATTTTTAAATTTTAAGTTTAGCTAATATTTTAAACCACAAACATCCAACATGTCTGTACCATTTGAATTTTGGCTTGAAAAATGGATGGATCCAATCTGGCATCGCAAACAAGTTAATAAGTAAAAGTTTCTTTTTCTTTTCACGAAACATATTTCTCTGGTATTTAGGAATTTTGTAGATAATTGGAACGATTTAAAAGCAAAGGAAAATTCGGTTGTTTTCTTTCCACTGTGTGGAAAAAGTTTAGATATGGAATGGGTGTATAGGAAAGGTCTGTACGTTGTCGGAGTTGATCTATATGAAAAAGCAATCAAAGAGTTTTTCGAAGAAAATCAAATTGATTATAAGATTGAGAGTCATGACAACTATAAAATCTATCAAGTTGATTTATAATGAAATAAATATAAAATAATATTTATAATTATTACAGTCAATCGATGGAAAAGTGAAATTATATGTTGAAGATATTCTCGAGTTTTATAAGTTAGATAATATATATTTATATTTAATATGTTCTATAATGTTTGTGCATCATTATTGAAATCAATTTAGGTACCCGCATATATTTAAAAATTCATTTTATCATTTAATAATTTATTTATTTACTTTGCAGACATTATGTGGGCAAATTCGACATCGTAAATGATCGGGGAAGTTTTGCATCAATGAATTCTGAGATTCAAGAAGAGTAATTTACTTTTAAAAATGCAATTTTTAAAACATTTTATAAAATTAAATTTCATATCTAATATTAACTAGCAAAGATTATATTTTATTTTAAAATAAAATAATAAATTATTCTTTCAATGTACTTAAATTATAATTTGAAAAAACAAAAATAAATTTAAATTTTTATTATTTATATATATTATTTTCACTATTATTTCAATTTGATAATTTCAATACAATGGATCCTTAGAAAGATTTCCATTGGATATTTTTATATTTTTATTTTCAATCAAATTCAATAAAATTTCTCTAAATGCAATGAATAATCAGAATCAATTTAGAGAGAACATTATAATGTTTAATCTTAAACCAATAATATGTTTTACACTTAGCTGTTTTATTTAAAATTACTTTTGTTTGAACAATTCAATCATTTATTTAATATTTTCCATTATAAATAAATTTAAAGAGTTATATTAAATCTCCTAATCAAGGTATTTGGAAAACTTATGGAGATGTCTCGCTAGTGATGGTCGAATGTATTTCGAAACTCTACAATATAAACATAGTTTTGAAGGTTGGAACGGATTACCACATAATATAACCGATGATGAATTCGAACATTTAATGAGTGAGACGAAATCAATAAATTATAATTTATCCAATGATATTATTTTGTAGAAAAGTGCAATTTTCAAATTGTGAAGTCCTATAAAGTTTCAAATGAAATAATAACTGAAAAGTCGAAACAATCAACGATATATATTAATATCGTAATACACCAATAAAAATAAATAATTGACAAGATAATTACTTATGAAACCAATGACTGGTTTTATTATAATTTAACTAGGTTATGAAATAAACATGTGTTAGTTTGTTTTAATTTATTCAGTGATTCAAGAAGAGTAATTTACTTTTAAAAATGCAACATTTTGATTATAATCAAATGAATCCTTGGAATTAAAATTCTGTGGCTAATCTTTTTTGTGCTATTTTTAGTAATGAAGTTGGTACTAAAAGTAAATTTTGTTCAGAAATACTTTGTTCTTGAATTTGTGTCGAATGATCTAAAATTCGATTAAGCAAATGAAAAACTTCAAGAATTTATCACGTTAAAATAAAAAAAAATTTTACACAATTTTTAAACCATTTTATAAAATTATTTTGTTTTATATAACTTTTATTTTAATTTTTATATTTTAATGATTTTTTTATACTTTTACTTATTTATTGACTTGAAAAATTTAATATTTATTCTGCTTGATTTTAAACTTGCTAAATTCAATTTTTGGTTATTTTAATCTATATTCCACATAAATTAATGAGCCAACCCATCTTGTATGTGCATTTGTATTATCTGACTAAGTTGTGTTTTATTTTATTTTGTGATGTTGTTTAATTAATTTTCATATTCATCTAAATGTGTTGCTTTATCTATCTGTCTTAATGTACCAAATACACCCGAAGTTAAACTCTTACTATTTATCTGATCCATAAAAACATACATTGGTAATTGACAAAAGAATTCATTTTCAGCTTATATTTATTATTTCCCGGCTTTAGTTTTCCAAAATAAACGTAAACATACTTTTTGTGTTTCATTCTGAAGAAAACAATAAAAATTCCAACTGAACGAAACTAAATAAGTGCGTTTATGTTTTGCCGTTTGAAATTCATAAGTATGTAGACATTTTTATTTGTCGATAAAGGAGTTATAAAATCATCATTTATTAATTATCTTTGGCTTTAATTATTTCTTCAACAGCCAATATATTGTCCTCCAAAGCTTTACAATTTATCGATACCATGTTTAATTGTTTCACAAACTTCTATATTTATATTTTTCTTTTTACTATTTAATCCAAATGTAAATGTTCTCCATTCATCGATTATTAAAATTACTTTCTATTTCTTTTCTTGTAGACGGTTATAAAACAATTTTATACATTGTTAAGGTGCTGGGGTCTTAAAATAATTAAATAGAGTCTATCATGAAAATCTTTAATGATTAATATATTATGTTAATTAATATTTTAAAATTTCATTTTCAGTATCTTGGAATCAAAACTTAAATTAAAACAAATGATTGTTATAGACCAAAATTATGATTGGAATTGGAATTCAGTTCTGTTTCTATTTGGGATTCTGACTAATTTTATTCATATAGAGGCAGCACAGAATTGAGTTGTGAAATGATGTCGATGTGAAAGCCAATAATCAAAAGAACAAAACTTATTTATTAAAAATCAAGATATGTTGACACTATTTGATTCTCATTTTTATTCCAAATATTGAAGTGTGGCATCCCTTGAGGCATTAATTATAAAATTTTAAATAATAATTAGCATATTAGCACTCAACAGTTGTGTCTGAAAGGATATATTTTGAGATTTTGAGAAACTTATTTCTGAAGTTTTCTTTAATTAATGCCTTGTAAAGTGGTATAGCAGTGATGAAATAATGGTTTGTTTAATATTATCAAATATTATTTTGCTTTGGTTCTTTAGCTTAGAAATTATTTAATATTTGATAACATCCAATGTGGTTTTAATGAATATAATAAGAAGTAAAACCATAATATATATGGCTCTATTTGTCGAAACATAAATACTACAAAATTTACAGATGTTGCGCAATCAAAAATTACCATTAGGTAATTGACAAAAATGCTTCTTTGTGATTACCTTTTTTGTTTTTTTCATTTGCAATGGTTCAATGAGTGATTGTACTGCCCATATAGTGATTCTAGAAAGACCAAAAACGCTAGCCATTATTTTTAATCTACTGGTTTGTTGGATTTTCGAATTGTTTTATTTCTTTACCACACACGGTCTGGAATGACTTGCTATATTTATTTTCTTTATTATTTTAGTAGTCACCGTTTATGATCCTAATGTCCAAGTAATAATTATTGACCTCCGCTTTATCTAAAGAACGTTTAATATTTTTTTTCAATCTAATTCAATGTTAATGAAGTTGTAATTCAATCTAAAAAATATTTTTACTGTAACACAATATAGATTTTCAATAAAATTAGAAAAACGGACCTTACGATTTTAAGAATTTACTCTCGTTGCGTTAGATCCACAATATCTGCAACATCTATTTAAATCAATGGAATCATGAGAAGTGGTAATCTTTATTAATATTCACTTTTAACAAACTTAAAATACATAATGTTGGGGTTCTATTGATCCCAGAAGTATAGAAATAGGTTCAATGTATTTGTTGGGGCTTGCAGAAATTATAATTATAACAATTGTGACCTATGATACAATCGGACTGACCATGATTTAATTAATTATATGAATATTTAACGAAGTAACAATTCTATCAGTGTATATGTAGCAATTTTCGAACGAACCATCAATAATTTATTATTATTTTTGAAATTGTGGATTAAAAGTCACAACTTGAAGCTACTATTAAAAGTAATAAAATGATGCAATTTCTGAATTCTTACAAATAATAAACAGTAACATTTTGTATTAAAATCTCATCAAACAAATAAAGGATTTAATAAATAGAGTTTCCAGATAAGTTTTAGTAAATATTTGAATAAATTCTTTAGTAAATAATTTGTAGAATAAAAAAAATAATAAGTATTAATTAATAAATCATTAATTATTTATTTTATCATAATGATTTAATAATTTAAAAATCTTTTTTCATACATAAAATTTTCAATTTTAAGTTTATTAATATTTATTTTAATGTATTGTTTTCAATATGTAATTAAGATAGACTCATATCCTTAGAATCTAAAGGAGCACTTAGATTATTAAAATTATTAAGATCAGAAAAAAAGTTGAACACTGT
>JBBMOY011468085.1:0-14404 GCA_037951405.1 Platydemus manokwari | reverse complement strand
GAATAATATCTTCTGTTTCAAAATCGAATAATATTTCCTGTTTCAAAATCGAATACTATCTTCCTATTGCAAAATCGAATAATATCTTCTGTTTCAAAATCGAATAATATCTTCTGTTTCAAAATCGAATAATATCTTCTGTTTTAAAATCGAATACTATCTTCCTCTTCTAATTATTCTGTACGTTCTCTGAGGGGTGAAAATTTACTAAAATCCCTTCGCTTTTATACTATTTGGGACTGATCTTCGTCTGGGAAAAAGTCTTCAGAAATTCTCAAAATTATTCTCAAAATTCTAAAAGTATCATCGTATCCCTAAAATTTCCTAACAATTCCCTGAAAATATTTTTATAATTATCCTTATTATTTATTAAAATGCCTCTTTTAGACTGCTTTAAAATTATAAATTATCTTCGAGGATTATCTTATTTTTTTAAGTATTTTAAAAATAAAATTTCTGGGAATTTTTCAATGACTTTCAAGTACTAATTAATTTTTAATTAATTAATATTATTATTATTATTATTATTATTTATGCATTATTTATCATTTTTATTATTTATTTTTCCCCGGGGGGGTGTCTTGGTAAACCCAACAAACACTCCCGATTTATAAAAATTCGACCCCTCGAATTTGATTAACTGAGTCGTAATCACAAAAAAATTTATTTAATTTCACTAAATCACTAAATAGTTATCATTGTTTATCATTTGTCTTCGGCTCTCCTTTCAGCTCCTCTTTGTCTTCTTCGTGGCTCTGGCCCGGTCACATTCCATCTTTCCCATCATTTGTTGATCCCTTGCTGACTTCCTTTTCCTATCATTTATTAAAACTAATTCCTGTCCTGTCTTCTTCGACTCCAACACTATTTCCTTCCAAAACCATCCATTAGTTTTACTCATTTCATGGATGTCGGCTAATGATGATGTTAACCGCAATCCTGTTCTTTGTTCCTTCTTGTTACTAGGGTTTTCTGATTCCTGACTGTCTTCTTTCTCTTCCTCTTCTTCTTCTGTAGTCTCCCCTGATAGGTCTATGGTCTCAGTTAACACCACGACCTCGTCCTCTTCTATCTTATCTTCTTTTCCTCCCCTTGTGTCTTTTGGTGACTTGTTTATGACAACTTTTCGCTCAAAATCCGTTACCACTATCTTTACTTCAGTTTCTTTCTTTTTCTCTTTTTCCCGTTGTCTCCTGGCATGTTCTTCTCTAGTTAACATTACCTCAAATTCTTCACTACTGTCATCCATATCCACTGGGGGTGATTTAAACCTTCTTCTAAACTTCTGATATTTCTTTGCCAAACTGTCTCTTTCTTGCTTATCTTCGCTATTGTCTGAGAACATATCCTCGTTGTTTGGCGTTATACTTCTTGCTTCGTCTACTTTCCTTGGTTCCTGCGATTTTTCATCTGAGGACTCTGAGATTTCCATTACAGATTCCTCCAACATTCTACTAGTTGTTGGCTTTGTCTCTATCTGTTGTATCAAATGCTTACCAATTTCCTTAACTACTTCATTTCTACTCATTCTGATCTGTTCTAAACCTGTCTTCTTTTCTTCCACCTTTTGGTTAATGTTTCTTCTTCTTTCTTCTTGCATTTCTTCGATGCATCTTTCAGCTACGCTTGCCCATACTCCTTGCATAAAAGATGCATTTCTGGTTAGAGCCAGACATCCTCTTCTGTCTGTCATTCTCTTGTTCGCGTAATATTGAACCAATAAATGTAAAGAAGCTGTTCCATCTCTTCTTAACGCGATCAATTTATCTTTCTTTAAGATGGGTAAGGTTGCCAAATCCCAATACCCTCTTATCCAGCTTTTATCGACTCTTACTGCTTCCAAAGCCTTCTTAACTTCGTATCCTATTACTATTTTCCCTTCCAATAATTTGCTTAGTTCCAACTTTGCTGCCAACTCATCCATTTGTCCCTGAGCTATGTCTTGGGTTATTCCGTGGTCAGCTGCCCTGTAATCGGCTATATAAGCGCGAGGTGTTATTATGGAGCGGAAATAGAAATTTCCTCTTCTATCTGATAAAGCTGCTCCTAAGGGGACCATTTTATTCATAAACATTGGTACGCCCAATTTGACGTCCAATATGACTATTTGGTCTTCATCGGGGTTTGCTAACCATTTGCTGTCAGCAAATGGTTGCCTCTTGTTCCATTCTTCGGGTGGGATGATGTCCCATTCTGGCTTTTCTTTTCTGGCTGGGTTCCATTCTTCTCTTCTTCGGTTGGTCACTTCTATAATGGTAGGCCGGATTGGAATTAAATAGATCTCCACATCCGCTTCTCCTTTCATAATGAGGGATGCCTGAGCTTCTGGTAGAAATTCTTCGGCTCTTATTTCTTGTGGCCGTTTTTCTATTACTAACACTTTACCAGTGCTCAGGAAATCTATGGTTTGCCCCCATCGGCTGAGGTAAACCAAATCGATCGCTGGGATTCTTTTCCCAATACAGAACATTTGCCGATTGTCTGTCCTTCGGCCCTTTAATCTGTTTGGGATGGCTTCTACTTCCGGGAACCATTTCATAGCTCCGGAGTTTTGCCTAAACCAGTTCCTCATTATTTCTACTCCCTTATCGCCTATTACTGATATTTTCTTCTCCAGTGTAAGGGGTTTATTTAAATCAACTTTCCCTAACAAATGGTTCATTCTCGGTTGTTCTTGGACTATAAATGACGGAAAAGTGATTGTGACGGGCTTCATGCCGGGCTTGTAATATTCCATTGTTTGTTTTCTGGAAATAAAATATCATTAATTGTTATATATACGACAATATAACAATTTTATCTGGGACTGTGCTTAATATTCCTAGCGATACGACACACTAGAGGTAAAAGAAAGAGAGGAAGGAAGAAAGAAAAAAAAATTAAATGAAAAATGAAAATAAAATACATATATAATAAGTAATAATTAATTATTTAACACAAACATCTGTTCATACCGTATCATCACTCATACCCATTCAAACTATATGCTCCTCTATTCGCCTGAAACTTGTTATCTGATTGTACATTTCCTGTTTCGGACACGGCTCTAAAATCCAATTTTCTTCATTTCTTGCTAGCGGCTGGATTTCGGTTGGAAGTTCCAAACTTGACAACTTTTTCATTTTCCTCTTCATTACCCTTCTTCGTTTTCTTCTCCAACGTTTCCTAACATGGCAACACAATGCTGCTGTAGACATAATTATCAGTGCTGCTCCACAAGCCCCTGCGGCCATAACCCAATTTGTCATTCTCTCCACTGCTTCCTTTTCTAACTTTCGTTTTCTTGATCCTAGTTTTCCTTTCTTACTTCTCTTCGGGGAAATTATTGGTACCGGTTTCCTCACTTCCCAATTAATTCCATCTTTTATTGGATTGATTTTAACAAAACGTCTAGTGCTGGGTTTCGTTGATACTTCCATTTTCTTGGTTTGCACATCTCCTGGGCTTGTTCCTTTTGATGTTGTAGTTTCTGTTTTCCGTTCTGATGTCGTTTTTCTACTCGTGCTTTTCATCGTTTTGCTCGTCCTCATCGTCGTTCTCGGTGTAGTTGTGGTCTTGCGTCTCCGTTTCATTTCTCCACTCGTACTTGTTGTCCACCTTATAGCGGGTTTGAGTCCACGTCTGCTCGGTCCCTTGTCTTTGTATAGTACGTCCAATTGTTCTTTAATGTTCGTTTCATTTTCCTTAGAGCATTTGATTTTCGTTATTGAATTCGATTCTTCTATCTCTTCTTCCAAATTGTCAAAGTCCTCGTATTGGCAGTCTTTAACAGTTCCCCATAAGACGGTACTAAAACTCTTATGCGCTGTTAATGCTTTCCATCCGCAATTCGGAGTATATGATGGCTCTTCTTCATCTATATGTACAATCCCAAGAGTATAATTGCTATTGAACCAAATTATTAATATTTCAACTACTCTAGACCCCTGCCAATTTCGATTTCTAGGGCCCAAAAAGATAACTTTGAACTGTGCAATGTCGGTCTTGTTTACATGCTCCTTTACTCTGATGTAAATATTATCTCTGACACTGTATGGTATTCGACATTTGCCCTCTTTTTCCTGATTGTGTTCCGATTGAATACCAATACACTGGACCACTAGTCGCATAGGCTTTCCTGAAACTTTTATTCCTGTGCTTCTTACGCTGATGTTGATTTCTTTCATTTTTGTCTCCCCTGTTGTTCCACAAATTGTCATCATTATTAAGGGTAGCCAAAACCATCTTGATGGTTTAACACTTGCTACCAGGTTCTTCTGCTCTCTGGATCGTAACGGATACCGTTCCTTGGTCTGTTCCACCCATTTCTTGCATCGATTGGCGTGAACTATAAATGATGATCCAGATTTTCGAGTGCTTACTAAAGAAAGATTTGTTGGTGTTACTTTTTCTACGGTGTACGGACCTTTGAACGTTCTTTGAAGCTTAGGTGTCTTACCTCGTATTGGTTCCGGTGTCTCTACCATGACCTTATCTCCAATTTTAAAATTATGTTCTTTTGCCGTTCTATCGTATCGTTCTTTGTATTTTTCTTGTCCATATTTTATATTGAGCCCTGCTTTCTCCCATGCCTCCTGTAGTCTTTCTTGCATTGTTATTTTATAATCTTCTTCCTCCAGATATTGCGAAGTTGGTTTTACATAGTCTAAATCAATCGGCATATTATTGTTTCTGAGATACATTAGATAGAATGGGGTTTCTCCTGTGGCAGTATGAACTGCGTTTCTGTATGCAAATAAGCATGACGATATGTGTACATCCCAATCTGTTTGACCCTTGTTCGTATACGACGAAAGCATCTTGAGCAATGTTCCATTAAATCTTTCTACTAATCCATCCGTTTGTGGTCTATATGGTGATGTATTGAGCTTAAGTATCGCGAATAAAACACATATCTCTTTTATCAATTCGCTCATAAAATTTGTTCCTTTGTCCGTTAACAATTTCCTGGGAGCTCCATATCTAAAAATAATTTCTTCTACGAAAAGTTTTGCTATTGTTGCCGCCTTCTGATTTTTCATTGCATAGGCCTCTGGCCATTTCGTGAAGTAATCACACATTACCAGTATATATCGATTTCCATCTGTCGTTTCTGGTAATGGTCCTACGACATCCATTGCTACCATTTCCATGGGTGCCAATGGTGCTCTGATTGGTTTGAGCGGCACTTTTGTTCTGGCTCCTGTTCCTTTCCGTGTCTGACAGATTTTACATGATTGACACCAATTCCTTATGTTTTGTTCCATCTTAGGCCAAAAATATTTTCTTGAAATTCTTGATAGCGTTTTCCTTGCTGATAGATGTCCTCCTAGTGCCCCGTCATGATATTGCATCATTATTGGATCCCTATCCTTACTAGGTACTACATAGCATAACTCTTTGTCTCTGATAAAATATAAAATGCCCTCTTTAATTTTGAATTTGTCCTTTAGTTTTTCCCAACTCTTTTGCCAATCTTCCGGAACTTGTCCCGCCATACATTCCTTTATCAATACTATATCTTCGTCTTCTTTTTGATCTTCTTCTCTAGAATCCACTGTGTTTACTCGTCGGATTACTGCTAATACCGTTTCATCTTCTTCTCCCAGCTGTGCTTCCTCGCTTGATAATTCGTCCTGCTTCATCCTTGATAATGTATCCGCATTTGCGTTTGCTCTTCCCTTCCGGTAACGAATTTCGATGTCATATTCCTGTAATATCAAAGCCCATCTGATAAGTCGACTTGCCGTATCTCTATTTTTCAATAACCACTGTAATGGACTATGATCTGTAAACAGGGTAATTTTCCGTCCCCACAAATAATGTCTGAATTTCTTGACTGCGAATACTATTGCTAGCGCTTCTTTTTCTATTGTTGCATAGTTAAGTTCGTGTTTCTTCAATCCCCTACTTGCGTATGCTATGACGTGATCCTTTTCGCCTTCTGCTTGTTGCGCTAAAATTGCTCCTACTGCGTATCCACTTGCATCTGTCATTAACAGAAATGGTTTTGCCATATCTGGGTATCTCAATATCGGTTCACTTATTAATTGTTCTTTTAATTGTTCGAATGCTTTTTGTTGTTCGTCTCCCCACACAAATTTGTTTACTTGTTTTTCTATTATATTGACTAACTTTTCTCGTTTTACTTTTCGTTTGAGAGCCTTTGCTTCCCCTTTTAACAAATCGTTCAACGGTGCTGCTATTTTTGCGTAATTCTTTATAAATCTCCTGTAATATCCTGCTAATCCAAGGAATTCTCTGACTTCCTTTGTGTTCTTTGGTGTTGCAAAATTCGCCACTTTCTTCACATTCTCTGGGTCTGGTCGAATTCCTGATCCTGATACTATATGACCTACGTATTTTACTTCGCTTTTTGCCCATTCACATTTGGTTGGTTTCACTTTTAATCCTGCTACCTTTAATCTTTGTAAGACCGCTGCTATGTCCTTTATGTGTTCATCTCCATTCAAAGAAAAGATTATTATATCATCTAGGTAAACCATTGCATGCTCAACATCCATTAATATCAAGTTCATCAATCTTTGAAACGTTGCTGGAGCGCCTGTTAACCCAAAAGGCATCTTATTGTATTGATATAGACCTTTACTTGTCACAAAAGCAGTAATTTCTTTACTATCTTCATCCATTGCCACCTGGTTATATCCTTTTTGTAAATCCATTACGGTAAATATTTTCGACCTCTTGATTTTATCAAACATCATTTCTATCACTGGTATAGGATATGTGTCTTTCCTGGTTACTTCATTAACCTTCCTATAATCAATACACATTCTGATTGATCCGTCCTTCTTCTTTACCATTACTACGGGTGATGCCCATGGTGAGGAACTTGGCTCAATAGTTCCTACTTTCAACATGTCATTAATTTGCTGGTTTATTTCTTCTTCTAATGCGTATGGTTGTCTATAGGCCCTTTGCTTAATGGGTGCGGAATCTGTCAAAACAATTTTGTGCTTGAGTATATGTGTACACCCTAAGTCGTAGTCATCCTTAGCAAATACATGATCAAATTTCCAAATTACTTTCTGCAAATACTCTCGCTGCCTTTCCGTCAAATTCTGGCTTGTGATAATTGTTGGTTTATATTTCTTAATTGTACTTGGCCGTAATACGTTTATAGAATCTGCGTAAGGTTCATTTGTTAAAGGTTGTAATTGTCCAATCTTCATTTTTGTGTAAAGCTGTTTTTCTTTTACATCAAAATTTACTACTCGTATTGGAATCTTTCCGTCTCTTATTTCTACTACCTCGTCAACTGCCCCATGTAACCATCGCAATTCGATACTGGGCTTAAAATGCATTGCTCCCTTTCCTTGTACTCCTGCTGTAATAAAGCATACTGTTTCTGCTCTCGGCGGTAGTAGTAGATTTTCATGCAATACTATATCGTTCACTGCACGCCTGCGTCCTCTGCTGTCGTGAACTGGGATAAGATTTCCTGTGACTAAATCAAACGCTACGCCTTGTAGCTGCGATAGGATATCCATTCCGATTAACCCATCGTACGGACAATTGGTCATTACTCGCATGCCATGCTCTATCTTGTGACCTCCTAGTTCGACTACACATATTACCTTCCCTTGAAACTCAAAATTCTGTCCAGTCAATGTTTGGGCTCCTGATGCTGGTTTCATATTGTTCCTTTCGCCATTTGTTAGAATTTTATCGCTAATAATTGATACAGTAGCTCCTGAATCCAGTAACGCTGATACCAACCTTCCATTAATTTTGACCTTTATTACACTCTTATCATCGACTCTTCGTTTTCCTGATTTAATCATGTTTACTCTGGGCTTGTATACTGGAACTCCTAATCTAGCTACTTCTTCCTCATCGAGTTCTCGATCTTGCTGTTTCTCTTCCATTTTTCCATCTGCGTCCTGCTCCTTTCCTGGTATTTCGTCGTAAATAAACGGATCTAATGTCGGATATATTGTTGGACGTAACCCAATTAATGATGTATAACGAACCGGCACCTTGGGTAATCTCCTATCAATCTTGAGATATTCGCCACCGACTGGCGCTGTCGGTATTCTCTTTTTCCTCTTTATTTTTGGTCTTTGTGCTTGATGTGAGAAAAATCCGGATTCGCCTTCATTACTACTAGTTGAACTTTCACATGTTTTTACCACCACTTCCAATTCGCCTTCTGGTTCCTCTGGTTTTCTTTCATGAAAAATTCTCTTAAGCTTTGTTAGCTCTTTTCCATGATGATGGATAATAACAAACTTTGCTAAAAATGGTAAACATGCTGTAATCAATCTCCATGTGAACCCGATAGTCCTGTATAACGTGTATACCGACATTATTTGAGATAATCCCCATTTAACCAACATGAATATTGTGTAAATTCCAATTATTCCTGCCATAAAATTTCCAAATCCTGTAAATTTTCCCCATGTCTTTTCCAACAGTTTCATGGCTGCTTTCTTGTAATGGTCTGGACTAAGTAGAACCTCGTAATTTCTTTTATCTGCTGATCCTCCGTTCCCTTGCATCACCGCATCTACTAGATGGGTTAATACTCTTTCTCTTCTCTCTGGGAACATCATATTTCTTCTAGCTTCTTCAATATCTTGCGTAGTATAAATTCCTCCTGACGCCAATTCATCTAAATCCTCAAACTTTAATCCGCTTTCAATTTTTAACAACTCCAAGTTTTCCACCTTGCTTGTTTCCTTTCGATCGGGAAGTGTAATCCAGATATCCTGAGTTATTTTATATATCGGGGACATTGCTGCCCCACATTCCAACACCTTTGGCTTTGCTTCCTTTTCCAATAAGATTCGTGTAACTGGTGATACATATCGTTCCTCGTTTTCCCATACGACTGGTAATTCGTTGGTGCATTCCTCTGTTCGTCTAAGTTGCACGTTCACCACTGCACATTTATAACTGTAAATCACTTCTCCCATCATTCTAGCAAAAACCCCTTGATCTGGTAAGAGCATTGGCGCTACTAATTCTGGGTTGCTAATTATCATTGCAAACCGAGTTCTCAACAACTCCCGATTTAGCTTACAATCATTCCCTACAACCTCATGATACATCTCTCTCATGGATTGTTGTAACACATGATATACAAAATCAAGTTTTGTATTAGTGTAATCTGCTAGCTTCACATCTGTTTTACTCACTCTTTTTGCTCCAACCATGTCATGATAACTGACGAATATTCCCTTGTGATTTGTAGTGTAAACTTCCGTATTGCATTTAAGATTTCGCTCTCTCCTGACAAATCTGATCCCCTCGTTTTTATCTCTGCTTATTAAGACAATTGGTGTCTTTTCCTTTTCCACTCTTTCTGTTACTCTTGTTATTTTACTCACTCTCCTGGAACGACTCATGCTTTCTTTTTCTTTTTCGCCTTCCAATTGCGTGAACACTACCTTCTTCAGAAATACCATATCACAATCTGTGGATGGTACCCTATATACCAATAATGATTCTCCTGTGTCACATGTTGTGTGTTTAAAATTGCAAAACGGGTGTGACAGCATTTTTCCTGTGACAGCGTCGAATACTCCCTCAAATTCTCTCAATTGTACCATATAATCTGAATATGTGACCACCCATGATACTTTTTCGCCTTTCCTGTACTTTTCTCTGCCACTGCATGTACCATCGGCTCCTATACTTCCTCCTTCGGTAATGGCTTGTCTTGTCCTTACTCCTATTTTTGCGTCAATTGCTAATCCTGCTGCAATTTGTAACTTTCCTGTTACGAATGCCGATTCACAGTTTTCCGAGTTCACAATAACTGGAACTGGTATGAGAGTTGCTTCCAAAAATGCTGTTCTGCTGTGAACGCCACAGTAATACTCAAAAGTCGCCTTTTTCACAATGCATTCTTTAACATTCGCTCTTCTGAATTCTGTCTCTTGGTAGATGTTATATTCCACCTCTCTACTTGTTAAGTTCGTTGGATATGCCTCTGGACATTCTTCGAGATCTACTAGCGAATAAATTTTTCCCATCTTTGGTTTTGTGCAATCGTATGCCACTAATGCATTTGTTCGATTCATCATATTTAAGAACATCATGATCATTATCAACATCATCGGTAATAGTGAATCATTTGACGATCGTCTATCCCCTCTAGGTTGACTATTATCTCTTCTCGGCTCGTCTTGTTGTTCCTCCCTCCTGGTTCTTTGTCTAAACTCTGATTGTCTTCTTGGAGGTTCGGGTGATCTTTCTGGAGTTGATCCCATATCTGGTTCCGAGGTCTGTTTTACTCCCAATAAACTTTGCCATCCTTGGTTTAATTGCATCCATGGTCCAAAATAGTCTTCAATCATTTTATTTGCCCCTCGAATTAATATATCTGTATTTTGTCTCCCTGACTCCCGATTCATTTTATCGGCTCTCTTCAAAATTAACGCTATTCCTACCATTGCCTTTTCTTTGTCCATTCTTCCTTCACATAATTGTGCTAGCCATACCTCATCGCTCATACTGTCTGGTTCTTCAACAAAATCTTCTATATCTGATAAAATTTTCGACATTTCCAAGAATATTTCTATAGTTAAATTATCTGGTTCTCCGGTTGCCTCCATGGATGGATCCATTAATTCGATCAATCTTCGTAATCGCTCCTGATCTCCTTTTGTAGCCTCGTCATATGCTTCTTCCTCATGCTGTCTCCTGTAACGGTCGGCTAATCTGTGTAGATACTCCCTTCGTACAATTCTTTTAGTTTCTCGACTTATTCCTTGAGGACGTGGAGCATTTGGGTCCTTCCTTGGTCTCCCAACTGGATTGCTTCCGGGTCTTACTTGTCGTGGTCTTGATTGCTCCTCTGGTCCTGAAATATCTTCCCTTTGTGGTTCTTCTTGGGCTTGTTCTACTGGCGATATTCCTATTGGTCTTTGGAGTTCTTCTTCCTCGGATACTTCTTCTAAAACCACTGAGTCTGGATCTGTAACTTCAGATCGTAGTGCTTCCGTTGTCCCTTCTGGTGGTCTCAAACTTCCTTGGCCAGTCTGGTTAATTAATTCTTCATATCTATTTCCGGTTAACACGGGCTGTCCGTTGCTATCCACTTGAACTGCAATTATTACCGTTTCTTCATCTGCATTGCATCCGCAGTCCATTAAATACTCGTCGTCATCTAGCTGGTATGTATTCCAGAAAATTACGATGATCCATTCTCTTCCCATTACTTGAGTCGCTTTTTCTCTTATTGTACGAACCCTTGCACAATAGTGTAATTCCACGTTCATTTCTTCCCATCCAACCATTTTCAATTTGATTTTTATTGGTCGCTGATCCATTCCTCTTAATCTCATATATCTCCCGTATCTTCGGATTACAGATCGAATCTCTGCTTGTTGAACACCGAATTCCATTATATGTGGTTTTATCACCTTAACTATCCTACCGAGCATCATTGGAGTAACCGCCAACTCCGTTACTTGACTTAATAAATCCATAATCCTGTCTTTGTTTCTCGGTATTCTTGCGAATTCTCTTTCTAACACTTCAGGAAGCGTATTGTATTCTTCTTGATCTAAATCCACCAAAGCCATGATTACATTTCCATTAACATCCACTTTTTCCTCTAGCGAATCATTTCTGGTTAATATCTTGATTCCATTGTCCTGGGGCTGAATCATCGAAATTGTTTCTCGGCCAATCACTCTGAATAACTGTCGCTTTAATTCCTCGTTTTCGGCTCTTAATTTTTCTGTTTCATCATCTTCTTCTCTATCTCTTACCATGTTTACTTTTGCATTGCTGAATGCCAATCTTTTAACTACTTTTGGTGACGTCTTTTCGCTAAGACAAGATTTCGCCATATGCCCATACTGCTTACATTTGAAACACTGTACCTTTCCATCAATATTTACGTTATCTCTTTGGGGTGAATTCTTTGCCCAACACGTTTCTTCCAAATGTCCTCTTTTGTTACAATATCTACAAATCTTTATCCTGCACTCTTTAGCAAAATGCCCTGTTTCATTACAATTTCTGCAAACTATATCTATATTTCTCCTTTGATCCCTTCCTGGACCTGGACCTAATTCTAATTTCCTAGCTCGACATTGCTTTGCTATATGTCCTGGTTTCTGGCAATTAAAACATTTCTTTACTGTCTGATCATTGGTCTCATTCCGCTTTATTTCCGTATTTCTAGTCCTACTGTTATCTCTTCTGACTGCTCCGATTTCACAAATCATCGTTGGGTTTCCTTTAATATTCATTTCCGCTTTACGAGCTTTCTGTAATAATTCTTCAAAATCTTTGTAATCCGCCAATCCTAACACTGTTCTTAATGGTTGTAGCATTCCAATGAAGAACTGATCCTCTACAATCTTCTTAATTGTTTCTGTCCACTGATTCTTTGGTCCAAATGCCCTTTGTGCTAATAATTCCACTTGATATGCGTATTCGCCTACTGGCTCATCTGTTCCTTGCTTCCTCTTATGGAACATTTGCCTATTTACTCTGCCTATGTCTCCTGGAATTAGCTTCTTCGTCAACTCTTTAACAACTTCTGCCCAAGTTTTGTTCGCTACATTTATGTCATAATATGCACTCCTTGCCATTCCACTTAAATGAATCGGTAATCTCCTTACCATCCGTGCCTCATCATATCCTAAAGCTTCTGCTACTTGCCTATACTCGGCCATAAAATCTGCAAATTCTGTTGGTTCCCCATTAAATGTCCTAACCGGTAACTTTACTAATTCGTAATCCATTCTTTCTATCTCTTTAACACCTGTATTAATATCCTCTACTGTTGCTTCTCGATTATTCTCCTCGATTTCTAAATTATTTTCCTCTATACCTCTCCCTTTAATTACCTTTGTCGAACTTCTGGTTATAACTCCTCGAATATCTGTAACTGATTTCTTTCCACTAGCCAGACTAGTTTCTAAACGCTAACTGATTTCTTCCTCAAACACTATTAATATACCAACAACTTTTATACCTCTGCGGGCTTTACTAAAAGTTCCAAAAATTTACCAAAACGCCACTCAGGGCTTACAGAATCCAAAAAAAACAAATCACACAAACTTTCACAAAAATCGATAAACACAATCACGCACCACAGTTTCACAATTGCCAACTGATTTTCGAATCACGTCGGGCTCACCAATAAATATGTTCAATATTTAGGGTATCAAATTTAACCTGACTCCAAAATCTTAGGTGGTGCAAATCAAAACAATCAGTAAAGCAACACTTGTATTTATACCACACCGAAATAAAATACAATACACTGAAATTCAAAAGGATAATGCACAAGTCTGGGATCACAATAAAATGTCTGAAATGTTCCACAAACCCTCACACTATCAATTCTGAACACGACACACAAATACAATGGTAAAAAGTAAAACAAATACGATAATGGTCAATTATAGTCCAAATACTGTTTAATCAAATGTTAGTTCAAATGCAAAATTAAATCAATATTAATAAAGAAATATTATCAAGAATATCATACAATACTATTTATAAAATTATACTTTACTTAAAATAAGAAAACGAAACAAAAAGGAAAGATCTTACGGTTCCGTTGACGCTAAAAACTCCCGAGTTATCAACTGAGCCCTAACGGTTGCTCACCGATAACCCTTTGGTGGGGAATTTTAAGCACAGCCCAGAATAAAAGAAGTAGTAGTACTTGTCTGATCCTTGGTGGCTCTGATCCTTTGGTAGCTCTGATCCTTTAGTAGCTCTGAACCTTTGGTAGCTCTGACTTTGATCCTTTATCTCTGATCCTTTATCTCTGATCCTTTATATCTGATCCTTTATCTCTGATCCTTTATATCTGATCCTTTATATCTGATCCTTTATCTCTGATGCTTTATATCTGATCCTTTATCTCTGATGCTTTATATCTGATCCTTTATATCTGGTCCTTTATATCTGATCCTTTATGTCTGATCCTTTATATCTGATCCTTTATCACTGATGCTTTATATCTGATCCTTTATGTCTGATCCTTTATATCTGATCCGACTGTGTTCTCTGAGGGGTGAAAATCTACTGAAATCCCTTTGCTTATATACTATTTGGGACTGATCTTCATCTGGAAAAATTCTTCAGATATTTTCAAAATTATACTTGAAATGCTAAAAGTGTGATCATATTTCTAAAATTCCTTAACAAATCCCTGAAAACATTTTTATGATGATCCTTATTTTTTATTTAAATGCCTCTTTTAGGCTGCTTTAAAAATAAAAATTATTTTCGAGGATTATCTTATTCTTTTAAGTAGTTTAAAAATAAAATCCCTGGGAATTTTTCAATGACTTTCAAGTATTAATTAATTTTTAATTATTAATATTATTAATAATAATACTATTATTATTATTATTATTTATGCCTTATTTATCATTTTATTATTTATTTTTCCCTGGGGGGGTGTCTTGGTAAACCCAACAAA
>JBBMOY011466974.1:0-14405 GCA_037951405.1 Platydemus manokwari | reverse complement strand
TAACCTTGAGAATCTACTATGACTATGATGATTTGCTTTCACAAATTGGATATTATGATGTATCGTAAGAATTATAAAATTTTTAATGAATAGATTTAAAAACAGAACATATTTTATTGTATTGTTGATCATTTATGATACATTGTTACATTTCCATATATTTCAAGTACATATCGTGTAATTCATAAGCAAAAACCCACTGATACAGGCTGTTAATTAATCGCACTAATCGATTGACAGAACATTAAATTATCAATTTATTACTTTATGCACAAACTTTCGAGATTTTTAACAATTTAATAGAATCGTTGTTAATTCCTGTTTTTTAAAATCTGTGTTTTGTTTATTCCAAAGTTTTTGAAAACAGAAATTATTAAACTCAATTATCATTATATGGGCATTTAAATGACCTGTTAATTGTTAATCTTTATAATTGAAAATAGAACTTTTTTGGTTATGAAATTGAGCGAAATTGTATTTATGTGAAAATATAAAAGTAATTGTAAATAGAATTTTATAAGAGTTAAATTATTGTAATTATCATAAGCATTTACATGCTCAAAAATTTTATTTTACTGCTGAAAAAATTACCTTTGTTTGATAAAAGAGAAAATTTTTGACAAAGATATCATTAGCTAAAGAAGCAACTTCGTTGAATAAGTTGAATTTCATTTTTCGTATTTTCAATAATTTAATCAAATTTTAATCCATTATACAAACAATTTAAAGCATACATTTACATAATTCTCAAACTGTTTGTATTTTAATTTTATTATAATTTAGTTTTTCTATTGTGAAAAAATCATAAATTCTCTTGTTCGTACTATACCATAAAGATCAAGACAATTTAGTTAGCTCATCCCTCATATTCTTTACTTTAAAATGTAAATCATCATTAGTACCTTTTAAATTAAAATTAACAGTTTATTACTTCGATACTTGACTAGAAATTTTATTAGAGAAACTTTTCCTTAACTTTGTGCCATTGTTTATGACTTGCATCTGCTTATATAGCACTTTGCTTGGTTGTATGAGTATGACATGAAAGTAATGAAAATTTATCGCGTGTATCCCAAGTTGGTGTCGAGGAGATTCCTTCTGCACTAAATTTGAATTCAGCAATCTGATAACCAGGATGTCTATATTCGATTCCGTAAGTAGATGCAAGTACCGTGAATGTAAATTTCGTAGATAGGTTCAATTCAATAGTAGGTGCAGATTCCTAGTTTTGAAGAATTGTTATTGTAAATTTGTGGGCGAATTTCCTTAGTTTATCTTTTAATAGTATTTTCTCCGCGTGGGCGTATTTCGGAGTTACTGCTGATTATTTTTGTAGAAAATTTTTTTAATGCAGTTGTCTTGGCAATTTACTTGATTTTTAGATTCTACCATGGTGAGTTAATACCTCCAAGAACGTTGCCCTAGTAATGCATTAATTCACCAAGGTGATATGATTAATTATTATTTTCTTTTTAATAAATTATAAAAATTTTCCAAGATGAGTGGACATCATATGTGGACTGAATTTGTCTTATTATGCTTATATTATATTATTTTGCTTATTGTTCTCAACACTATTTTTAGTTAGAGTGGCTATTTTTAGCAACTATTATTGTTATTTCTGTTTTCCATATGTCGGGGTATTAACAAATATCAAACTCTGACTCCTCCAAGGTATATTAATCAACATACAAGACACACTGACAAACCTCGACAAATCAATATACAAAGTACACTGACAAAATCTCGGAAATCAATATGAGCTCAATAACTTCACCAAATCTGGCTTCCAACTGGTAGTTGTCTATCTTTACATTACTTTTTATGCTTGCAATCTGTGTGCGTCTTTCTGTGTCGTGATGTACTACAATTTGATTTGGTGTTTGCCTTTCTGAACTCTTATTGAGGATTTAGGTTTTTACATGAATGGGATTGGTCAATCCCTAGATGTGTGTTCTGTGTAGTTATGCCCTTTTTCCCTATTGTAATTTGCTAGCTAGCTTCACTGTAATTGGCCGATTTACATGCCTGCATGGTCGTGCAGGTATGCAAATGCTCAAAGTGCCAAAACAAGAATTCCAAGGTGTAATTTTGTTTTTCTTTTTGCAGAATTTCATCTCACTCAACACATACATAGTAAGTTCTATTTTAATATCGATAAATTTTGGTGCAACTAAATAAATTTAAAATTTTTATGAATGTTTTTGCCTTTTTTGACAAAAAAAATTTATATATTAATATTTCCAGTTATTTTATAATTTGGTTGGGTCGAAATTATACATTAATATATTGAACTTAAATTATAGAATACAAAAATTATATAACGATATTACAACTTTCAAATTTTCCAAATAAGTAAACTTTTAGGAGACCTTCAGGAGATAGAGAACAAAACTACATTTCAAAAATTTCTGAAAATGTTAATTGGAAAACAAAAGATGGACTCAATAGAATAATTAATAAATAATCACAAAAATCTATAATGATGCAAATGCTATCATTAGAGTAAAATTTTATCAAAAAGAGTAAAATAAAACATCATTTTACAAATACAATTATGAAATAAAACCTAATTCATTTTAGGAGATCGAAAGTATGTTAGGGTTTAATATCCAATCATTTATGATATTCACAAAAGTTATATAGCTTATTTTAAAAGAAGTTTTTTGTGTTTGATATCCATCACATACTCAGCAGTTTGAATCTCTTTTAGAAGCTACATGATTGTTTCGCTAAGTCTAGTAGAATTAATTATTAATATTGTTGAACTTTGAGATACACTGAGTTTCTATTGGGATTATTCCCATCCGCTTCATCATTTCTTCAAAAATTTGATATAATAAGATGGCTAATGAGTTTAAAATACTTCTTCAAAAGAAAGTCCATAGCATGAACAATGAGTGATGTAAATTAGTTATTCTTACTGTTTGCAAACGAATCATCTCAGCTTTCATAGACAAGTTCAACATATTCCTGTAAGGAAGTTATTTGATTGAAATTCAATTTGTTTTAATATTAATGTATGTTTATTCAAAATGGAATTTTGTGATTTGGAATTAATATTAAAATCATATTTGCGTAAAAATAAAATTCGTCTCTGTGATAGTCCCTACACCATTGAAAATGAACAAGGACCAGATTTAAAAGTTATTATTAATCTATGATCTTAGAATCTAATAATTTTTAGGTACTCGCTGAAGTTTTATCTAAAGAATTTGCATACAATGTGTCTGACATTGAAAACGTTTTAGATCATTTACGAATTAAAGCTCTTAGTAACATAAAAAGTGTCGAAAAATACAAAAACGAACACGTATGTACAATTAAAATCCACCAACCCAAATCATTCCAGGATGTAAATTTAAATTGTTCGTTATTTATTTTGATATTTATTTATGGATTAGATAACATTGGAAATTAATAATTTCAATCAATGTAATGGGTCGGATTTACGACGGGAAATTGCGAATTTGTTATTTTTGACCGACAATAATTTCAAAATGATTTTCAAAGGAAAATTAATAAATGATAATGAAAAATTAATAACCCAAGGATTGAATGTAAGTTATATTGTAATAATATTTATTAAGTAATTAATCTTTTTATTTCGTAATTTATCTCAAATTAATATAAATATTTTTTGTATACTTGTTGGATATTTACTTTTCTAGAATAATTGTAAAATAATGGTTTTACATATCAATGAAAAAGAATTCAAGTCTCGAGAGGAGATTATGAATTTTGGTAAAAGTAAAGATATGGTGGAATATTTAGCCAAGAGAGCCATAGGTTATTATTTGTCCGGAGAAATATTGGTTTATTTATTCAACTAATTATTTAAGACGGTAGATTTGTGTCGGAATTTATGAATGTTGAAATCACAAATCAAAGTGGAGAAGTTTTATCGTTAACAAAAGATCAGAAGTCAGTATGAGAAAATTATTTTTTTTCTTTTTTTTTCTTCTTTTTAATAATTTAGTTTTTGACTTTTGGTTTGGCCATGCATCAACAAGCAATCACATCGATTGTCAATGGCCAATATCATCTTGCGCTTCTTTTTTGTCTCGAAGCCGACGAAGCTTTCACGTGAGACGAATTTGTTTTTCATTATCAGAATTCATTTTCTTTTTTTTACCACATTTTTGTTGGTGGTGGTGGTGATTATTTTAGGAAAAGCCAATATTGTGATAGTATTGATAACACAGCTATTCTTCAATTGGACATTGTCTGGTGCTATTATTGTCTGGAAAGTATTGATGACATTACCGATGCTAGTTCGTTGTGATTGATTGACTTGATAATCGATTTGATATTCCTTTCTAACATCAAGAAAATCGTTTGGAAACGTGTGAACAACGAATGAAAAACTGTTACGGTGAAGGAAATGAAAGAATTCGACGAATTCGAGAAAAGAAATCCTTCGAAGGAATACCTGAGAGTGTCAATGTTTACCGATTGTATTTGTTGAAGGCTATTATTGCTTGTTATGAAAGCGATATTGGAAATTGTCGAGAGTTCTTGTTGAAGGTTGCTTTTTCGTTATTGTTGGCGAGAATTTTTTGTTGTTTATTGCGAATTTTCGTTTCTAGGCTTTGGACGTTTACAATGCTTTCGTCATTACCGAGTCGCTCATCACTGAGGGTTAAAATGAAACGGTTTGATGAATGTTTCTCTTACTTTTGGTTTTTTTTTCATTTAGTAATGGTTCTTGGATTCACTCGCGAACAAGCAATAGATGGATTGCGATTCAGTAAAGATATCAATCAATGTATCGATTACATTTGGAGAAGAGAAGAAGATAAACACAATTTGGAATTGAAGAGACAAAACGATGCAATTCGCGACAAAATTGCAAAACGTCTTGGAAATACTGCAGATAAGTCGAGGTGAATATAATATGGTTTTGATATTATTTTCCTTTGGTTGCCATTGACAACCGTTAACTTCAGCTTATAAAGCTGATGGATATAGTCAAATAGCAAATATTATATTTATTTTTGAAGTTTATCCATTTATTTGTATAATTCTCCTAAAGATTCTTCGATCTTGCATAAAGAATTTGTAACTTGATACTGTAAAGGTGCAAAGTGTCTACTGATTGAATTTTGATGGATTCGAACCGATATAAATTTCAATGAAATCAAATATCACATGATCCGCGGTCACGTGTTGTAATTGCATTCGAGTTTCATCATGGCATGTCCCTCAGAGATATGATAATTTTAGTTGCAGCATTCCTTTCTAACAATTGTCTTGGAGCTGTATAGTGCAGATATCCTTTAATATCGGTTTGATCTTTTCGGAACCCTTCAACCAAATGATCTTAAACTCTAATTCGATATAATTTGATCCTCATTTTAACTCACGAATCTTTATTATGTTTCTGATTCTTTCACGTTTAGTATATTTTTATCTTGTTTATTGATTTTATTTACATAATTTTCTTTTTTGTTTTTATATATAAACCTGAAATTTAAATTTTCGTTTTCATTTCTAATGCTATTTTATACTTTTTGTTTATAGGTTTTTTCTGTCAATTCCTCCGATAAAGATTTTCTTGCTTAAATATATTATTTATTTCATTTGCCACACAAATATATGTGTGTATCTGTGTGTGTCAAATGAAATATAATACTAAAAAGAAAATGATTTCATTGATATCAATAAATAGAAATAAATATATATTAAAGATAAAAAAAATCAAAAGAGAATAGAAAAATAAATTATTCATATTGATTATTAGGTGATGAATATGAAATATTTTCAATATGTTTGAAACTGATGAAAAATTGGTTAACATAACAATTTATTATTATAAATGTTTATGACAACTTGTTTTCGGTAACACATTTTAACTATTATAACATCATAATATCGATATTACTCCAAGTTGAAATGATCCAATCCATGTGTTAAATTGCAGAAAAATTATAAGATTTGATTTCTCAAAGATTCAATTAGTTAATTATATCTGGATTCCAGGAAAAGGAGTAGTTGAATTTAAATACGCATATTAGTCACGATACAAATCTGTTTCCCTCTGCAACGCGCATATGGCATTCGAATGTAATTGAATCAATTTTTCTTTTGAATGTTTTACTTTAGTAGCATAATAATTAATTCAGTTAGTTTATTTTTGAATATCTATGGAAGAAATACATATTAGTAATGTGATAGGTGTAATTGATTACGAAACCATGAATGTTGAATTAGAAATTGAAAATGTTGAATTCCTATGGAGATAAGGCTTAAATTGTGACACTGGCAATTAAATTTAAAATATTTTAATACCATCTTGATCAGGGTGGACATTATTTAAACCTCTCTTGAAGTGTGGAGAATTTGTTTAAATAATCTGTTTTTCGAAAATATATTTTTTACCGGTCTTAATGGGTGATTTTAATATTTCAAATAACGACAAGCTTCTACTAACCGCAGTTATGATCGAAATGATGACAGGATAAATCACAATTTCATTTAATGATTTTATTTACTGATTTTTTATAACAATAATAACCGATTTTGAAATGATAGAGTTAATATAATATGATTGGACAAAAATCGCATACTTACATATTGAGTTGAAATTGTTTATTTTGTCAATTTACTTTATTCAAGCTGAATTCAATTAATTATATATAGTGTTTAACAATTCTTTATATTTTTTTGAAATAATAATAATTATTATTAAATAGAATTGATTTGAACGTGTTGGAACGATTGATTGAACAATCGCACATGAATCAAAGCCTATGCTTAGCGGCTATTCGTCGAGCCAATAACAATTTCGAAGAAGCTATGGAATTATTGTTCACCGATGAGGAGCAATTATTTAAAGATATTGCACTTCAACAACAAATAGGAAAAGTAGTAGATGGCGATATTAGTCATGAATCGGTGGAGAGAGAGATAAATGCTATTAATCAAGTAAATGGTTTTCCAGAATAAAGTTATTGTAATTGGTTCAAGATTCAACAACTCGTTGATATTGACAAATCAGTGATCAAACGTTGCCTCAGACGAGTCAATGGCGATGTAGATATGGCTCTACAGATGGTGACTGATGAAAACTCAAACTTCCTAAGTGAGTCCGAATCTCATGCAACATCTTCTAAAACAACTGAAAATTCCGAAAAAGAAGATATTGAGCAGCAGTTATACGAAACTATAGGAGAAGGAGCCACTCAAACGTTGGAAAATCGTTATACAAATCCAGATTTAACCAATGAAATTCTAGCTTTTAACAAGTGAATATTTAGTGGGATAAAAGGTGGATTTTATTCACTGCTACGGTTTTAGATTTGCTCGGCTAATGAACATTCAGGAAATCATCCACACCGATCACACTGTCGCGTGGTAATGATTATGGGTTTCTTATTCATGGACAAATAACTCAACAGATGTAATTATATTATGAAAATAAACCTTTAAAGCAATTATATAATAATTGATTATCACAACACTAGGTAGCACCGAAATCGCTCATCCATTTCGCGTATTTTTCAATATCTGTTGGTGACACGCTTTTGTTTATTCTGGAAACGCTCATCTCGAAATCTTCCATACTGATGGGAATTGTAGTGTCATCGGTACCTAGTTTCTTCAATTCTTCCAGTGATTTACCTTCTACCACCCTTCTGAGTTGCATCATGGCTGCATCTCTGAAATTATAAATCAATATGTATATACCAGGCTCGATTAGTTATTAATATTGATTTTGAGTTTAAATCGATTTATTTTTTCCCAAAATATTCTCATCTGAAACGAATTACCCGGTAAAGGGATAGAGGTTGAATACAAAATAATTAGAAATAACGATTCGTTAATTGGAAATTAGTTCAGTTAGAATATGTTTTTAATATTATGGATTGCTATTGGATACGGTGCAGGTCAATGTTGAACTATAATTAATCTAATATTTTTATAATCATATGTAACTCCAAATAATAGCCACATGAAGATTTAACAGTCTATTTTTAACGATATTATTTTATGAGAAATAAAAATCCCAATGGCATCACTAATAAAAAAATTAATTGTGTACGATTTTCCAGAGATTTAAACTCACAGCTGTGCTATAATTTCTTGATTATAAATTCAAAAATTCTTTTTAAAATTAATATAAATTATACCATTTTCTACACAGCCCAAATGATTATTTCACCATATTAACTAAAATTGCCAAAAAAATTATTTTCAAGTAATATTTAATCAATGTGGTCAAATAATACCCCATAAAGGTTTTTAAAAATATTTTACAAAGGATTTTATCAAATTGAAAGGGCATATTTTTGAAAGATTATTTTCTATATTAGTCAACCATTAAGAACTTCTTTTGGATATACAACTGGTTTCTATGCCAATTACATGAAATAAGCATTTCCCGTGCGACATTGATGAAACTAGATCATGTGTAGAATCAATCCCAGAAATCTGATCTTTTAGAAACACTTGAATAATTTTTTCGTTAATTTTTGAAAGCTTTGAAATTTAGTTATTAGATTCGTTATAATTTTCTTTTTTCTTAATTCGGTTAATTCATATGAATTTTTTACTTTTTTTTAAAGAACCAAATGGTGAACGGTAGATAATAAGATCGTTGGTTATTCAGTTACAGACTTGTGTCGTAAAAATAGTGGCTTTGATTTATAAATAAATACAAAATGTGGTTACTAAAGGCAGTTGAATGATTTTCTGAAACATGAACCACTAACATGCAACAATTTTTTTTCAAGAAGGTAAATTTGAAAAACAGTCAAAAGACTTGACAAATGAACCACATGGAAAATTACCCTGTAACCATGAATAAGATGAAAACTGATAGCAACATTTTCAGAAATTAATGAGTATCAACACATATTTGTTATCAGATTGAATAAAGTGACTTTACGATCATTAAAAGCATCTAGAGGATTTTAAAATTCTGGTTTGTCTTGTGATTTTCGGTATGCATAGATCGTTTTGGTATCATATCATCTTTTATTTTGATTCATTAATTATTCGATTAATTTAATAGAATATGACATAGAATCAACATACACAATGATAACTCTTCATTTCATAATTTAAATACAATAAAACTTTCAATGTAATATAATATTCTAATCAAGATGGATTATCGAATCCGATTGAGTAGTTAATTATTTTCATTCGATCAATATATGTAAATTAAATGGATTGAATATTCAATTTATTTTTAATCTAATATAAGAAATAATCTTAAATTCTTGCATATATTTTAAATAAACGAACTAATTTGAAAAAAATGTTTCGGATTACAATAAAAATATTTTTCAGTAAAATCACAGGAGATTAGAATCATGCCAAAATGTCTGAGAATGTGATCGCTGATTGCTGATTATAATAATTAAATCTTAGGCTATAAGCAATGATGAGATATCAAGAAACCGGAGTGCATTATAGACCTGTTTGGTGTGTAATTTTTTATTGACCAATAATGAACAAGTATTGGGTCTGATCAAGTGATTAAGCTTAGAAATGAATCAATAGTAAACACAATGATTTACTGTGGGAAAAAAATTAGGACAAAATTATTTGAAGATCAGAAGATCCATATTATTCTGAATATGAAAATTTATTACTGATAAAATTTCATCGCCTGAGTCTAAACTGGCTACTACAACTTTAAGTCTCGACCAAAAAAATAATTTACAATATATGAGTGGGATATTTGGGAAATATTTAATTGATCAATTAAAATAAAAATTTGTCAATATTGATAGTAATTTCACTTTTTAACTTTTAATCAAATTATTAATAATTTTCAATAAATGAAAGAAAATTTTGAAGATTTAAATTTATAAGAGTTTTATTAGATTAGTTATCCAATCAAATTCAAGATAAGCTACAGAAAATCATTAAAATTTATTTTAAAGTCAGTTAAAATAATCCTGCCAAAACATTTCAAGTCAAAATATTTGCTGTTCTCAAATAAACTCGAATTTTATTGACTGCTGGATGAGAATTTATAAATTTCTACGAATACATCTACAATGCAGTGAAATGGCGATTCCAAATTATTTTAAATCATTTTATAAATATAAAGTAATGCTGGACAAAAATCTCAATTGATAAATTGAGTAAATGTTATACATATAAATCACAAATATTAAATATTATTTCTGTTAATCAGACATCAATTTAATCTTTAAAATTATCTGCAAAATTAATGTCAAGGCAACAGTGTTGTTATAACCAAATACTAGCTTATTATTACAGACAATTTCGCATTTGGTGCCTTGGAATAAATAAGTGCACAGTGATTCATTCCAATGCAGAACAGCATCCCATATGTCTATACGATTTGAGATTAATAGATTAGTAAATAAATCGTTATTCCATCAATATGGATAATCGAAATAATAATTTTTATTCAAATTAAGCTCTCATTCATTTATTTTTTTCAATCAATGAACTTACCGACAAACTTGAGTGATATCGGATCCAGAATATCCTTCTAGTTTTTCAGCTATCACGTCCAGATCAACATCGTCAGCCAATTCGATGTCACGTAAATTTATGTCTAACAACGTTCGTCGACCAACACCTATAAATGATCAATAGTAATGAGTGATGATTTTCACATCAGTGTTTTTTTTACTTCCAGGAAGCGGAATGTGAATTCTCTTCTCCAATCGACGCCGTAAGGCTTCATCTAAATCCCATGGTAAATTCGTTGCTCCTAGAATTGTGACACTCTTTGTTGCATCGTATTCTTGACCTGAACAACTAGATACTCCTGTGATATCGATAAACACTTGAACTATCGAAAGGGTTTAGATCTAACCATCGATTTGTATAAGCAATTCTGACATAACCCGACGATTACTGTCATTTCCAGATCCATCATCCCTTTTCGACCCAATAGCATCGATCTCATCAATGAATACTGTACTAGGTGCATAAAACCGAGCCATATCAAACAGTAGTCTGATAAGCTTTTCTGATTCACCTCGCCATTTACTGGTCAGACTGGAACTCGTTACACTGAAAAATGTCGTTTGGCATTCAGTAGCAACGGCTTTTGCGAGTAATGTTTTCCCTGTTCCCGGAGGGCCAAACATCAAAACTCCTTTCCACGGTTTCCTCAACCCGGTAAAATAATTAGGTAAAAGTAGAGGTAAAACAATTGCTTCCTTAAGCAATCGCTTCGCTTCATCGAGATCAGCAATATCATCCCAACTAATATTAAGATTCCTTTGTACGATGTCTTTCTCGAGCATATCGATAAGGCTTTGTTCAACGGGAAATGATGGGACATACTTTTTGATTTCGCCTTTTTGGGCAGCTGGACTGGCAGATGGTTTCTGATTTTCTAAAAGTTCAATCAAAAAATGTTATCTTCCTCTACATTTGTATGATTGTTATAAAGATTAGCAATTAGAGTTCAAGTGTTTAAGAAACAAAATACGGCATAATTCAATTATAATATTAATAATAAACACAATGTTTAGATTAATATAATTATAATAATTAAAGTAATTTAAATATTAACAATGAATAAAAAATGTAATACCAAATATTTTTTATTATATTAATTATATATTAAATATATTTATTGATTATGTTATAGGCAAAATTTGTTTATTTAAAGTTGCATTATCAATAATTCGGTATTAAGATTATCAATATTATAAAATTATTATAACAAAGATTTTGATGATATTTAAGGTTTATCAACTAAACGATGATAATTATAATAATAATAATAAAATCACGATATTTCACACAAATCCAGTGCCAACATAATGTAGAATTTTAACTTCATCAGCTATTGTAGAGAAACAATCTGTAGTTGAAAATTTTTCAGATTTCCGATAATAATCAGAATTTTCCAAACATCTTTTACGACAATAGTTTCATTTCCAGATGTATATTAGCTATATTCTATCTCAATTGACGTCTCTTTAACCAATGATATCACTCGAAATGTCTGCCAATCGATTTTCGATGTTTAGATAAACGCCACCATTTAAATAGACAAAACACTAAAAAATTAGCATATCGAATAAGCATAGGTGGTTTGATCCAGAGGAATACCGCTATTATTAATAATATTCATACAATTATGAATCATAACACTGATAAAAACAATTTATAAAATAATTGTTATAATTGGTCGATATTCTGTAATATAGCGACTGAACTCTAGACCAAAACACTTGGAATCCCTTAACAAAGCCCACCCAGAGTACTGTCTAATAAAAATTGAGTTTTCCAAACTTTTTCAAGGGCCAGTAAGTTATAACTGATAAATTCAAATGTTATTGACTTGCATCTTTCACCTTATCTATGCGAAAAGTTTAATTTTTACTAGGGGTTTATAGAGTTTATTTTAATTGGCTAAAATTCAGTAATAATAATATTAATTCATCACAATAACCAAGGCTATATTTATAGTCTCTATAATGATAAATATTCTTTTATAATAATTCGAACAATAATAAAATGTTTTGTTTATAAAATACAAATTACAACAATAAAATAACTGAAAAACATTTAATGCTATTGAATAAAAATGACGTCATGAAAAATCAATAAATCAAACATTTCAAATATATTAATGAGTAATGCAAATATAATTTTTACAATAATAGAGCGGCTACTCATACGATATGTATTATGAAAATATAAATTTTTACCCTGCTTTCCAATAGGTTTCTTTACATCTTTCGGAATAACCTTTGGTCTATTAATGTTTTTATTTCCTATTTTTGCGGCACCCGGCACATGTGGTACTGGTTTTGGAGTCTATTAATATGATAAATTTGTCTCGATTACCAATACCGAAATTACATTAAACTGTCTTTTATCAACAGCGTTAGGAAATCGATTTTCAGGATCACGCGTTGGTTCTTCATATCTGGATTTTTCTTCTATTTTGAAACTAGCAATAATATTTATAATTCCATTTACAGCCTCAGATTCTTGTGATAGTTCCATTTTAACCTGTGATTGGAAATATTTTATGAAATATTTGATAAACATAGTTACGTTAATCCATTTATCTCTCAAACTGATCTTGTCTAAAGTAGATATTAATTTATTGATTTGAGTAATTGCGTATGTATAATATGTGATTGAGGATTCATAATTTCCCAGTAAAGCATATTCTCGAGCTAATCTTGCATTTTCCAAAATTTCTTCACTTTCTTTCGTCATAAAATCAAAATAATCTTGAAAACTACACTTTAAATTTTCAAATTAATTTTAAATCTAATATAAATAAAGTTTGAATGGTTTAAACAATACACACATACTGCACAAATATTTTAATTAAAGTTTTTAAAATTTACTATAATAAAATATTGAAATTTACATATAGAGCTTAAGATTTATATATTTTTGGTCTCGAACTTTTATCAATGTCCTTAATAATTTAAATAACGAACTTCAATGTAAATACCTTTAATATTTGAAAAATCATTTTAGCTGAATTTTCTAAATCTGACACTTAATTTTAATTAGTATTATTATCTAAATTTAGAAGGTAACTAAAAGAAATCCAATAAAACACATAATTTAATCGTATAGCTTCTTCAATTAAATATTAATACACCAAATATAAATTTAGTCCTTATTTTGTAACATGGTTACATTTAGAGTTTTCACTATGATTTAGAACAGGAAATAAGAAACAAAATTCACACAGGTAAGCTAAATCAAACAAGAAATGGTTATAGTAATCTTATCGGGAACTCAAGAACTGTTAAATGATTTTGAAATATTATATTTAAAACCAAATTATATTAAAAACAAATTCAGCAAAGGGAAAACGAAGATTTGTGACATTAAGCAGACACACCCGACAGGTTTATAAAAGAGGATGAAATCCATGACTATCTCCCAGTCTTGTTGGTCGGTAACTTGGATATTTAGCTTATCTTTGTGTGATTTTTAGTAATATGTCTTTTTGAATACTTTCCATTTTGTTTTTGACTTTCCGGCGGTGATCCTGTTTCGAGTGGTTTACTTTGTGAATTTTTTTTCTATTGTTATTGAGGCTTTTATTATAAAATCTTAGTTAATACAATTTTCAGATCTAAAATATTGATTGATAACCAACATATGCATTAAATAAAGTATTTAAGTGTTTTACAGGTAGTTTAAAAATGCCTTATATAATTCTATTAAATTATAAAACAGATATATTTCTTTTATTATAAATAATAATTATGCTAATATTTAGGTTGATATTTCAAGTATGTGTCTTATAAATTTACTAATCAAATGATAGCAATGATTTTTAAATCATAACTTTATTTGTAACACATATTTATATTTTAGAATTTAATATAATAATAAATAAAGAAAATAATGATTCTGTAGTAAATTTAGTTATTAATAACAAAGATTATTTAGATATTAAAATTAGAATATCTTCA
>JBBMOY011466973.1:0-21003 GCA_037951405.1 Platydemus manokwari | reverse complement strand
TATTGTTAATTAGATCTGGAAATAACTGTTTGTAATGATAATATCTTAATTTGATTAAGCAGCACTGATTAAGCAATATCATTTTATTTTCTGGAAATTTAAAATGATAAACTTAATGTGCCTGGAAAATGAACTCTACTAACACGATGTCAAAATTAATTTTAAAATATTTTCGAAGGAAAATTATTAGAAACCGTGTAATTGTGAAGATCACTTTGATATTGTGAGATGCAGAATAAGTGATTGTGGTTAGAAATTGCTGATTAGGAAACTAAATGCAATCGATTAGAGGTACTTAAGCAAATCGCAAGGAAATAATGCTAGCTTTACAAAATTTTAGTGGCAGCTTCTAACCGATTTTGTCGATCAATTTGTTTTAATTAATTGGTTTATTATTTTTAACTTCATAATATTTACCGGAAACCTTATTCGTTTCATTTAGATCAAATCTCTCAAAGTTACGAAAGGATCCGATCAACTGGTGGTTTTTAATTTTGACAATTCGAAAGGCGATTTGGTTGTAGCTTTTTCAACTTTCGGCGAGGACAGAATACCGGAACTCGTCGCCAATCTGGTGTTACATTGGAAAGAGTAGGAATTGAATTTTGTGAAACAATATTTTCTTATGAACTTAAAATAGTGTTCTGAAAAAAGAGCTTGAAGTCGACGTACAAGAACGAAATCTAATATTCAGCCAGAAGAAAAAGATGGGCAATGTTTCTGTTGACAATGGAATCTCATATACCAGCCTAGCAAAAAGTTGTAATGGGATGCAATCGAATATTACATTCAAAAAAATTACAAAACTTAATTTCATGCTGGAGCAAGTTGATATTTCAAATGGGGGGAAATGAATCTCCTATCTTTCATCACTTATGTATTACCTAGAACTGATGCCATAGAAGCTCATTATCTTTTAATTATAATCGATCTATTTTCCACTGTTTATTTTTGTTTTTCTTCTATAAATTTAGGCATGAATATTGTAAAAAAATACCTAATATTTTTTATGAAAAAAATTATTTCAAATTATGTAAAAACTTAGAAATGAATCGATGTTGATATAATTTTTGAATATCCGAAATATTTTATGTTTCAGAGGAGTAAGATAGAATTCTGTTTTCGAAAGTTAATTTATATAAGTTCGACAATTGCACAATCTAATTTGAAAAACATCTACAATAATAAAAAAATTTAATGTTTCGACACTACGGCTTATTCAATGAATCATTTGCCATGACTTGATATTCTGAAATCAATGCTGGAATTTAACTGATTTTTTATCTTTAAACAATCTATAGATAGACTATGTTGACATTGAAGGTCGGTTGCAGTATTGACAATAATAATTATCTTGTGAGATCAGATTCATTCAACACTTGCCTGGTTATTGAAAATAGCATTTGGCTAGTTACAAAATGTTATTGTATTGATGGTAAATTAAGGACATCAATAGTTTTGATAATACTCTTAAATTAAATAATTAAAGATTAATTGTCACGTACGTGATAAAAACATCTAAAAAGAATCGTTTCCTAAACTTCAAAGTAACCCTTTCAATTCGAATACAAATTTGACTTGAATACAAATATTATTTCGAACTGAACAACAACTTGGATTGATTCGTTGGAACATATTGTGTTGATTTCTTAATTGTGTTCTTTTCTCGATTTAGTGGATTTAGTTTTGACCTAAAAGTGTTTTTAATAGTCGCATTTTATTTCTTATAATTTTGATATACAAAACGATTAACAATATAATAACCATATTCACTCTACAACAAATTTGCAAATTGATAATTGAGAATATTAAAGAAAAGAAGTTTTGTGACATGAAGGCAATTGAAACATCGATAGAGATGACTAAATGCCGCCCTACTTCCGGGATAAAACAATGGAAGTTGAGTTTAGGTTTCGGTAAATTCCTTTTCAACTTTGTGGAAAAATGATTTAGAAATTTGCAACTCAGCCGGGGAATTAAACGAAATTAAAAATACGATAATTGAAAATAAAATGTATAATCCGATTGAATACGATTAATATTCGCGAGTAATGCCTGAATATGAGACCGAATACTGTCTTCGTATATTAATACTAAAAGTTGTCTGGCTGAGGTAGCAGGAACTAAACTGCACCTTAATGATTTTATAATGGCAGATTCTTGTGGCTAATTATTTATGTAGTTATAAAACGATTATTTAAAGGTTATTCCCTTCTTTGGCGATTTAAAATTATAGATAATTTTTTAAATATTTTTCCAAATATCAATTTTATAATTTTCTACCAAATTTGCAACAGTTTTACTGATGGCCAAAGGTTCACTAGTTTTTAACTGAGCGAATTTTATATGGTTATTTTATTTTTGTACTTTGGATCCAAAGATTAACATAATTTTGTCTAAGTTTTATTTATTTTTCGGTACCTTGTACCGTAAATCGTTTTCTTATTAATGTAAGCTGATTTTAAAATATTGTCAGCACTTTGTATCATCGTCTGACTTAATTGTTTTTATCAATTTTGATGAGTTCAAAAATAAAAAAACATAAAATAAATCAAATCAAAGAAAAAATAAAATAAAGTGAAAACAAGTAAATGCAAATTTGATACTAAGTAATATTAACCAAAAGATAATTATACAAAATAAAATGAAATGATAATTACACAGAATAGAATTAAATTACTATTAATTAAAACGTAACATTAAAAATAAAATATTTAAAAAGTTAAATTAAATATTAATTTGTAAGTTTGACGAAATAGTGCAAATATGGTAATTTGGAGTTAACAATAACAATTGCCGTCTATTTCCGGTAATTAAACTAAATAAATAGAAGGTTCATGAACAAGTATGAGCAACAGGATGCACACAGAAGGAATGTGTATGGTGAAAATAAAAATATAAAGAGAGAGCTAACTCTTAATTTTCGTCAATTCAACCAGAGACTTCAAAAGGTTAGATGTTTTTTGGTAAAGTAGGTAGCTCTGTAACAAGTGTAGTTGTACGGGATTAAAAGTATTGTAGAAGGTGTTTTTGGTATTAACTGTACGCTAATTCGTACAGCAGTGTATTTGAGTGTGATATTAGCCAGGAGTAGATTCTGAACTGAGGTATTCAGAAGAAGTATCGGTGTCCTCTCAACGTTATTTTTTATGTAAAGTGTAATAAAAATATAACTTAGTCAGAAAGACTTATTTTTTTACTTAGTGTGCGCCAGAATTTGAGTAGGAGTTAGATTAGGAGAATAAGACCGAGCCGTTAAATTAAAGTAGTTCTAAACTTAACAATTTTATTGATCACCATTGATTTTATTTTAAAAAATTTAATTCTCAACAACTTATTTTATAAATAATAAATATATATTTTACAAGACTTATACTACTTACAAAATCATCGAAATATACAAATTGCAATTTTCAAAATATTTAAATCGTAATTCACAAAATCAATTATCAAATAATCAGATTAATTATCAAATAAATGTCGAAATTGTCATATTATCAGTCAAGAAAGTCAAATATTTTTCAGAAAAGTGAAACGTAAATTATTAGATAAAATAGTCAGATAACAAATTGGATTGTATTTGAAATTTATTATAAGGCTAGTTTGGATTTGGAGTAGCTCTTGTTAGGCAGCTCCAGTCTCTACAAATTCCTGAATTTTCATCTTCTCAATCTTTCTCTTAGTCTCAATGTCGTACTTTTCAGTTTCTCAAAGTATTTTCAGTTCACCTCATAGTTGTCACCTCGATTTTCCTTTGTAGCTTTCGTTTACTGTTAGCTGATATTTAATAGACACTGTCCGAGTATATTACTAATCTATACATTGTTAATTCCGCTGAATATCTTGGTTTTTTTTGCTTTTTGGCTACTTACAAATTTAAAACAAGATAATGCATAAAGATAATGCTCTCGCATAAAAGTTGCTCTTAAGAAATATACATCTTTAACATATATGTTTAACTTAAGCCTCGAAACTTGAACTTTTACGTATAAATATCGATAAATAATATCAAAACTTTTCTTGTCCAGACACAAAAGTCCTTTTTATTCAAAGCCAAATTCTCTAAATACTGAAATCATGCTTCGTTACAAATTCTATAATATACGGTGATTCACAATTTATTTGTCACTTGATCTCTGTCTCGAATCCGGTTTTTCTCTCCAAAAGTTGTGCCGATCTTGACAAATGTTTACACTGCAGTTAAACTTTCTTGATTTTATTTTAAGTCATTTTTCATTAATTAATGTAATTAAATTAATTGTGCATTGTTATAAAATCGATTTTATTTATCCATCTGCTTCTGATTTAACGGTTGATGTATTTAAAAGCAAAATTTAAACAAATATTTTCTATAAATTTTGTTATTTTCATTGAGCAGCTAAATCAAACATATTATTCTTATGGTATTGTTATTATTTTTAAATGTAGATATTTTTTTATAAATTATTTCAGTATAAAAATATTTTTTATCGATCATTTATTATAGATTTAACAGTGTAATATAGAGGTATATTATTAGATAAATTATCGATATATTATTGATTACTTACGCATCATCTATTTTTATATTTTATGTTTAATCTAATATACTATAAACATGTTTGATATTATTTAATATTCCGGATTTATATTTCATATTATTCATCCCCATGAATTTATTAACAAGTTACTGTTAACGATGTTAAGAATAATATAAATATATAACAGTAAGTCATATAGTAAATCAAAATAAAGAATAATGATCATATATCAGGAATATTCACTCAGGATTAATAGTCATTGTTAAAAGTCATTCATCTTGTAGATTGAGTTGACAAAATACAAATTTCAAAGGCGATATTTCCGGTCGATTTAGTAGAGCTACTGTTAATATTCTTCGGCACTGTTGATTTGTGCTTACATATTGTCTTTAATCTTAACATTATCATTTTTCCTCTTAATCTTCCAAATTTTATTTTTAATCTTTGTTCATTGATTTTCTTATGGGTTTGTATGGTGATTTTTACTGCTTGGATGACATCTTAAAGTTTAATAATTGACATAAATGACAAATGATTTTTTGGAGGGAACCAAATCCAAAAATGTTAAAATAATGAAGATTTAATTGACATGTTTGTGCTGTACTCCCATAGCAAAAAAAATGATAGTCAAATCATATGAGCAGTGGAAGAGGAAAGTCAAAACAAAACCTGCAGAATATGAAACGACGATTAAATATATGTTTTGATCGGGAGATAAAGGCCCACGAAACCAGGAAGCAATGGGGCGAATTAAAGCATGGTTAGGAGAATTCAAAGAAAAGCAAAAAAAATAGAGGAAATGAAAAGCAAATAATTCCGAGAAAAGCAAAAAAAATAGAGGAATTTTAAAGCAATCCAAATCCCAATAAAATATAATAATTATTTCACTATTTTGATAACCATATAGCTATTTTCAATCTGAATCATTTGACTCATTTAGAATCTGATATTTGATTACCTATCATATTTGTTTAGTTTTAACTCAATTTTTTGTTAATGATGTGATATTTTACTTTGTGAATGAGTTAATTTTAACAGAATAATCAAATAATTGTAGAACACAAAGTGTAACCCCAGTATAACCCCCTTTAATTTAGAGGAAAAAATATAGTGATGAACTTGAACGAAAAGGTAAACGACGAATTAAATCGGAACAAATATGATCGAATCATCTGCAGGAATCATTTGTGATTGATAACAATACATAAAAAATAGTTTATTTTAGTTTTATTCGAACTCTTCGAATTGGATATTTTCCGACATCGCTCGAAATGACAACAATCGAGAATCTTCTTATTGGTTTTAATCTTGATGTTCTTGTTAATGGACTTCTTCGTGACAATTAGTTTAGCGGTTTCTGAATTTGGGCTAGAGATTGGAATAATACGCGATTTGAAATTTGTACACTTATTTATACTGGGTTCTTTGGTTGCGGTTATTATGGGTTATTTATTATTTATCAACCAATTATTTAATTTATTAAGAAAATTAATTATTTATTTTCAAGAAAATTTTATTAAATATTTTTGGTATTTTATTGTTATATAGGAAGTCCTAAGCAATACTCGGGTTTTATGGAAATAAAATTAAGGTAATTAGATTTGTGGGTGTTTAGAATTTATATTCTTTTGATTTTCTCCAAGTTCCAAATATAGAAGTAATTTAATATGCATCGATTTTACTTACAAATCAAGAGTCTTTACATTTAAAACAAATATTTTCTCAGTAAAACGTTTTATATTCAATAAAAATTCTTTTAATGTATAAAATGAAATATTGCTTATTATCGTACACTAAATGTCATGAATTATTATTATTATGCCTTATGGTCATATTGCAACATAATAACTACAATAAATTTCCATGAAAGTGCAATTTTTTCACAACCTCGACAAATGAAATTCAACAAGATTCAAATAGGAACGAAATGTTTATTTTAGTAATAAGCTAATTGAAACATTGATTAATACACAAATCAGTCTGTTATATACAATTTTAACGCAATTTCATATCGCTTTGGCCATAACCCGAACAAAAGTGAAATTTTTTGAGACTAAATCATCATTTCCATAAACGCCGTTACGGTAGTCATGAAACTCTTGATTGAAAGAGGTGGTAGAAGAAACATTATCAGTACACCTGAGTTTTGAAATACACAACCATGTAGAAATTGATTTAAGACGTTGAGACAAATAAGATTAAGAAACAAAACTTCAAAACGGGTAAGGCCAAACGTTAGACGAAGTGATTTTAAATTTATTAACTAAGTCTTAACTTGTTCATAGATTATAAAGCAGTTTATTTTGGTCATTATTGAGGTGGTTAATAATAAGAAATGCTTGGTAGCGATTATAGATCGATTCAGTACAGTAGTAAGTCTAATGAATATTTTCTCAAATAATATTAAATATTTGGTGGCAATAATAATGATAACGTTTCACTAAAAATTAACAGCAACTTATTATTGACAAAATAAAACATTGTTGAAAAGAATTACCAATTTATTTATCCAGTCAAATAATCATTCATAAAAAAATATACAATGCGAACAAATATCAATGGCAAATTTAATTGATTTTTACAAGAATACAGCAAATCGATCATTTTATCAATCCAAGACAACATATTGAATATTATATGATTGTTTCTGGTGTTCACGAGTTCGGAAAAATATTTACAAACAAGTCAAAATATGTTCAACTCAAAAAAATACAAAAACAAACATTTATTACAAATTTAGTAAATAAAATATTTTCAATAATTAAATGCTTCCTAAATTAAGAGCATTTTCCAATTCTTGACGTCTCTGATTGATTTTATTGTAGAAATAGCGCATTACTGCTTCCTGAGTCCATGGAGCTTTATAAAAATCGGATTTTCTCTCTTCTTCAGGATGTCCAGGAGAAACATCCATCATCACTTTGAGATCTCGACATTGAGAAGCAAGCCATCGAGTAATGAATTTCTGTGGATCATTGCTATATTCCAAGAAAAATTCACGGCGTAATTTTGTTTGATTAATTTGATCAACCAAATCATGAATCTAAAATGATAACAAATAAAAAATTATTCACTGTTATAATTCAAATAACCCCACCCAGTCCAGCGCTTTTTATATATATATATATCCTCCTCTATATCAATAACGTCATAGAATAACAAGCAAAACTCATAATTAACAATATTTCTCATATCACTAATAATATTTCTCATATCACTAATAATATTTCTCATACCAATAATAATATTTCTCATATCAATAATAATATTTCTCATATCAATAATAATATTTCTCATACCAATAATAATATTTCTCATATCAATAACAATATTTCTCATACCAATAATAATATTTCTCATATCAATAATAACATTTCTCATATCAATAATAATATTTCTCATATTACTAATAATATTTCTCATATTAATAACAATATTTCTCATCATAAATAAAATATCAAATCAAACCTTATTATCTAGATTGGTTATTTCTTGATTATAGGAAGCATTTTGTGCATAATTCTGTAACATTGATTTATAATTATCGTCCTAAATGATGATAAAATAAAATATATGAAAAGATATTGAAATATATCCTAAACATACCACTTCGACATCAATATCATAACAAGATATTTGTTTGGGTTCCTCACCATCAACCTGAATAACATGATTAATGATTATTGGGTCTGGTGGTAGCAATAGAGGAGTTAAACGGTTTGGGATTTCGGCAAATTTAATACGTTTAGCTTGAAATATCTGTTCGAGATATTGATCACAATTGATATAATCTCGTTCATGAGGATCTTGTAATCTAGAATTGATGATTAATAAAATATAAAATCATCATAATCATATTGATATGATTGAAAATCCAATCATTATATATGATGTCCCCTCACATATATGATATAGCCATACGGATATAATATCCCCTCACATATGGGACATACCTTCCCCCCAACATATAATCAATGGATATAAACTATAGATATTATTATCATACACAATCAATATAAAATCAAATGATTGCCATTAATAATCAAATCATAATCAATATTTACCGTTGAGTCTTGATATAATTCCATAAAGCATAAATGATTTGAGCTCTAGTATCAGTGTGTATTCCAAGAACTCTAGCTAAATGGGGTTCAAGTTTATATTGAGTTGGTCGTGATTCAAGCATCAAGAACAGTTTGCATTTAACATTTGTATTACCAGGTCTCTTCACTTGAAATCCATCCGTTTCTTGAGTATTGCTATTTCTATGCCACTAAATCAAATATATCAATATCAACTGGATCTCATAGATTTTTCAATAAATTCTCAACCTCAACCAAATGATTATCGGGTCCATAAAGATCTTTATCCAATTCTATGACTAGCGATTTGAAATATGAGGAAAATTTTCGTTTTGCTTTGATTTCACCAGCATTAGTCTATATATGAATGATGTTGATTTATATATTATGTGATTTATAATCACTCTACCTCATCTGTCAAACGACCCTCAACTCGTAATTCCCAACCAGGTCCAACTTGTAAAGAATTGTTATGACTAACATTTATTTGTTCATTTTGAACCATATTAGATCCGGGATTGAAGGTTGTGCTTAAAATGACTCTTAATTTCTTTTTAATCTAAATATAATTTTATCATTATCAAATTTATAATAATCAATATTTCAATATAATATGAAAAGAAAAAAAGGTGTGTCATGAATATAATATAGCAAATACTTGTATTTCTTCATTGGAAATGTAAAACAAAATTGAAAATTGATATCAATAATTTCTAAAAGTGGAGACAAGTGAGACAAACAGAAGAAAAAATGTTCTTAAGCGCTAAATAGAAAATTAATACAAATCTTTTCATTATTAATAAAATTGATAAAATATTCGAAATATCGAGACCCATTTGTTACCAGTGAACACTCGTACCTTTCCTTATTAAATAAGATTATGAAGTTTCGAGATTTCCAAATTACTTATCACATAATAATTCGGCTAAATTACCGATATAATAAAGGTAACTTTTTCTGATAAACATTAAATGAAAATAACAAGGCTAATTGGATTAATAATTATAATAACAAAAATAATATTATCAGTATTGAGTGTGAGGAACAAACTTGTATGATTTGATAATACAAATACTGAAAATGATAATAAAAACATGAACACAAAATAACACTAAAAATAAAGGTCTCATTTATAAATCTTTAGAACATAGAGTAAATTGTTTTTCATTAAAATAACAATTAAACAGTTGTAATAAAAATAAAAAAATACAAATTTAAATAGATATCTGAAGCTAATAACAAAAACCTGGTAAACATAAGCATTTCACAAAAAAATTTTGCAAAATTTTCAAGCATGAAGTGTTACATTTGAAAATTCAAAATATTATTAAATTTATTATTATTATCACCTTGCAAGGCCGTTTCATTTCTTCTTGAATGCTTAATCGTCTTCTAATTAAAACTTGATCTAGATCCTTCTCTAATTCAAGCATTTGCATATAAGCTTCAGATTCTGGAATTAATTGTCGGACGACTTTTGGAAGTAGTCTATCTCCCATCTTTCTTTTCCGTTTTCTACCAATTATTATTATTCATAACACAAATATTTTTAAATTGTACATTGAATTTCTATTGCCAGGCTGAGCTAAGTTGCTTACGGGAAGATTTTGAACTCTTCTGTTGTTTGTTAATCCAGAATTTGGATGGGGCATTCTCGAAGGTACATTTCTACCCGGTGCCGCAATATCTTACGTATAAGATATAAGAAAGTATTATTTCATATCATATTATATTACTTCTATTTTGAAATCCACCGTACATAGTTTAATTAAAAAATTGTAAATAAATTATTATTACAAATATTCAAATATTAAGCATTTCAAAATGAATTATTTTAAAATTATGATTTAAACAAATGAAATTTAAAAATGATATTTAGTTTATAATCAGAAATTAATTTTGACTGTATATTTAAATATTAGCAAAGATTATTAAATAAAATTATTATTTAAAACTTATGATAATGTTTTTTTGAATTTTAAATTGAAATCATTTAAAATGAGAACACTTTTTAATGTCTATAAAATTCCGCATGGAAATATTGATTCAATAAAAATATAAAGAAATTATTTTATTACAACTATTTTATCAAAATAAATTTTATTTACGTGAGGTCACAGGACAAGAAAATTTTATTTGTCTAATCAACAAACTTGTTCAGAAAATTAAAAATCAATGCTCAGTTAAAAGATTATTTTCACCCTATTTAATGACGCGTCATAAATAAGTGCATACATGCAAGAAATTATGGCTTATTCAGGATGGATTATCACGTGATATCAGCCGACATACTTTTGTTTCTACTGAATTTCAGAATTGAATCAGTAGCTAGGTATATTACAGCAGTATCTAGAGCGGCATGCATATGACACACAGCCAGATTTACTCTGACACTGAACAGCCAATCAGACAACGAAAATATATAATTTAAAGTACGCAAGTTAATTTAGGCATATTGATTATTTATATTTGTCTATTGTTTATAATTTAATGATTGTTATTTCAAAATTTTAAATTGATGCTCCCAAAAAATAACCGAAATATATTTCCTGAACAAAATATAAATTGCCAAACATCCACCCAAAATGGAAATCAACAATTTCGACCTCCTGCCTCAGTAAGTGGAAATGCTTTTTTGTATAATCCTAACCTTGTTGTAACTCAACAGCAACAACCGACAAGAATTAATAATTCTTTTCCATTAAATTCTACAAATTCTAGTAATCCTAGTACTTTAAGTCAAATTGAAGTGGTTAAAAGAATAGCTGCAGCTATGCAGCAACCACAAAGTCATCCAATGCATTTAATTAATCGGCCAAATCAGCCATCAATTCCAATAATTCCAACTCCGTTGCCAGTTAACCAAAATTCGCAAATATTATTAGATCGTGCACAAATGATAAGAATACCAACAAGCTCACAAGAATCAGCAAATAATCTTTGTCAAGCTCTATATTTAATTCAACAGAATCTTATTTTTCAAAACGATAAAGCAAAACAATCGAACAATCATATATCAGACGTTTGTAAGCAAAGTGTATCTAATCCATCTTTAGTATTAAACAATTCAACAAACAGTTTATCAGCCATTACAATTAGTTCTTCCCCTGTAGCTTCACAAAGTCAAAGTGCAACGGTTCTGGCGATGGGTAATGTTGATGTTCAGATACTGGAAGCATTTAGTCGTTTAAATTCTCAACAGAATTCTAAACCTATTAACTCGACATCAATCAATTCTAACTTGTCCTTAATTCAGAGCGATTCCAATGTCGCCCAACAATTGATTAATGCTTTGCAAAAGCAATCGCCTCGGACATCATCCGGTGTTAATTCACAAGGTTTCATGGTTATTGGACCGACAACTAAATCTCCACAGAACAATTTAAACAATAATATTAAATCGACTGTCAGTTTTTCACCATCACCATCAAATTTGAATCTAAGCACTAACAGTGAAATTAACAATCCCCTATTGTTGAAAACTCCGCTTAATTCAAAGGTTACTGAAATTCCTCTTCTGACAAAACTCTTAGATAAGTTATCATATAATCCAGAAAGTTTTGCAGAAATAAATCGGTAAGACTTTGATATATTGATAATAATATTTAAGTGAAACAAAGCAAATCATTCAATTTATGAGATATTTTGTTTTAAATATTAAAACGTAGTTATGAAATAATTTTTTAATTGTTATTTATTTATTCAAATATAGTGTTTGTGATCAAAACAAATATTGAATATAATATTTATGTTTTCAAATCTCATTGAAAATTCATAATGTTCGCTACTGTTTTCCGAGGAAACACAACTGACTTGTCATTTATTTATTCCATTTTTTAATATATATTTTTTTTAATATTACGATTCATGAGATTTCGCTGACACGAAAATCTGGTATTCGAAATGATCGATTTAAATAAATCAATTGATTTTTTTTTATTTAATCAAATGTTGATTTTGTTTTTGTTGCCAACTCTGAAGAATGTGGATTATATTTTTCAAAAATTTTCGATTTATTCCAAAAAAAATTAATTCACAATTTATTTTAATGTTCCATTAATTAATATCAATTAATTCTCTTTGTACGGTTAAATCAGAGCTTTTGTAAATGAAATTCGTGAAAAATATTGCTTAAAACTCATCATCAAATGACCCTTGACTGAATGAATAGTTTTGTGAATAAAGTCTAGCTTGTAAATCAAAGGCCAACATTAAATAAAAATAAATGATTACTAACCAAATGACATGATATGATTATAGAATCATTTCTATGTTAAATCAATGGTTTTTATTAAATATTCTCAACTTAGATATTATTGTTAGCCATCTTCAAGATTTCATAACATCATATACATATTTGTGTGTGCGTGTGTGTGTGTGTAAAAAATGAGTTAAATGATGATTTAGTTTTGGGATGGTAGAAACTATTTTTTGGCCCAAATAATTGAAAAAAAACTTTTCATTTCAAATATTCAAGTTGATGTTCGATTTTTTACACGATAAAATGTTGAAATAAATTTTAATTTTGGAAGTGCAATCTTGGATTGAATAATTATCACTGAATCACAATGAAATTTAATATTTGATGTTCATATTAGAATGTGTTATATTAGATCATATTTACTTGTAATCTTTTGAACAATATCGATTTGTGGATTTTATGGTTCGGTTTTAATATTGAAACCACCATATTTTGCGGTGCATCTTAAAACAGATTTTTAGGATTTATTAAGGCTGGAATATTGAAAAAAAGACGGCAATGATGTTAATATAAGCCAATGTGACATTTTAAATGATGAAGACCATTAAATCTTGCTATACATTTATAATTTAATTTAATATATTAATCAGTCAACTCATAATTAGGATGCGCCTTATAGTCCGGAAAATACGGTAATTGATATAGGTCAATAACGAATAGCAATTTGTGTAACAGTTCGATTTATGATGATAAATTCTCTAAAATAAATATTCCAAAACCGGGAACAATCTTGATGCCATTTAGAATGGGAAGAAAAAGTCATATTAATTATTACATCATTTTTCATATATCAAAAAATTTAACGGCATTATTTGTTCTTCAAAAAAATAATTTCAAAAATATTTTTGGGTCGTAAATCTTTAATAAAAATTAAATCCACTTGTTGGCGATAATTATTGATATTTGAACAGAATTGAATAATTATTGTTCATTAAAAATACAAAATCATAAATTTATAATCAATTGGATTGAATTGAAAATTATTCGTCGATGATGAAATGATTTAAGAATAATCTTCGGTCATCAATGTCACATGAATAATAGAGTCATTAATAAGAAAGTGCTTCGACTAAGATTAATATTTGGAAATTATCGCAATTATGTAGGAAGAATATGACAAATGAATACTAAATGCGATAGAAGTAATTAGAAATAGAAACACTTTTTATTGCCTTGAACACCGAAATAAAATAATAGTTTTGAGAGATAAAAACGATCAATGATTGCAAAAATTATATACTCAATTTTTGATGACTGGGTTTTGTGTAAGTAACTGTTGTTTAATGGAAACATGAAAAATATTCGGGAAAAACAGAAACAGATTTATGTTAAATCAATTAACTATCGATTATATCAAATTGGATATTGAATGATATTAAATTGACAATTTCTAATATTTGTATATGCGATTACTCATCGTGACCGTTGATTTTGTGGATTAATTTTCGAAACGTGTGTCCTTCATTCTCTCTCTATCTGTAAGAATTTGTCACGTGGGCCCAATCTACATTATAATGGCTTTCTGCGAACGATTTTCAAAACACAAGAACTGAATAATTTCATTCAATACACCAAATGATTTTTTGGTATTTCATTCAATTGAAAATCAATCCATGGAAAACACATGTAGAGAGATGGAAATATTTTCGAATTGAAATGGATAAAAAAAATACATTTCAGTTACAATGTCAAATTATTTTCATGATAACCAAATCGTTTAAAATACGAAACAAGGATGATTCGCAATGTTTAAATATTTATTTTACAAGGAGTCAACGATATACAAATTCCAACTTTTATCAGTAAAACATTATGAAACATTCACAATTGAAATACAGTTTGATGAACAATCAAGTATGATAAAAAGCTAATACGACATGAACTATTACAAATACATAGTTTTTATAAGTTTGATGTAGATGTATTATAGGTTCTGTATTATTATTATTATTATTATTATTATTATTATTATTATTATTATTATTATTATTTCTAATTAATTTCAATTGAATTTTATTAATGATTTTTAACCATTGATTTTCTTGTAGACAATTTAAATTACGAGAACTTGAAGAAAGTCAATCGCAGAGAAATATCAATAGTAAAATATTGACATCTTCACAAGTGCGCCAAGCACCAGATAATTCTAAATATTCCCACGATGAAATAGTTCAGCGGAACATCGAATTATTAATTGCTAATAATAGTTCCAAATTAAGTTCACAAAATATTAAATCGCAAAACAACATTGATACTCATCAGATATTGAGAGACTCTAAAGAAATATCATATCTAATGCCTAATTCGGCTTCAAACATTGTCATCAATAATGATGATATGATTAATCAACATTTTAATAAATCGTTGCGTAACAAACTCGATGTGAAGAAGAATTTAAATACCGATATTGATAATGCTTTCAATTACAAAAATTTTTTATCTGGCTATCACAATCAAAATGAGGCATTATCGAAAACGATTAATAATATTATGTCAAATAAGAAAACCAACAAAAACAAATATTATGGTTCTCTAATAGATCTTGATCATCCAGAAAGTAATGTGGATACCAGCAACAGTGAAAGTCCTTCATCAAATCTCACAACATCAATGAACGCTAAACCGGTGATACAAAATTTTGCAAATCAAAATAACAAATTAAGCATTAAAGAAACCGCAGATAAAATGGTAGAAAATTTAATCAAAAGATCACTGAACAGTTGCCCGGCAACGAAACCACATTCAAAACAGACAAGTAGCACAAATCAACTTCAATCAAAAGATTCCACTGGCAATGGTGTTGCTAAAAATAACAATGTTAATAATAATAATAATAGTGTTTCCGTATCCCCACCAATGACTCAAAATGCTGATGGTGGCAAGTCAGCATCTAATTCAAATGATGGAATGAACAACACTACCAATCCACCTACAACACAAGTTGACTTTAATTGTTATAAGGATAAAATCTGTATGAAAAACCGCCTTAATCCATCAAAGCATGATTTGCCATTGAAAAAGCGAATCATGTTAGATTTCAATGAGAATTGCAGTGATAATGCCGACATCGAAATCAATAGTCCTAACATTAAAGTGGAACCGAAATTCGAAATCGTAAGATATATTCTTATCTATTTATAAAATATTATATAAATAAACATATATACATAATTTTTTGAAATATTTCATATCTTTTAAATATAAGCTTAATATGAAAAATATAAACCAATTTCAACACCCCCACTTTGGTCTTCACTCCATTGAATTGATTTTATTGCTTGTGATTATCTGAATAAGATGGAAACTCTTTTGAAAAATTTCATATCGTACATTTTCATTGGTTAGAATTATTTTACAAATCTATTATTTTTTCTACCTAATTTTGAGTCGGCATCGTCTACTGAAAATTGTTTTCATAATAATCGGCGATTCTTTGAATATAATCAGTACCATTTTATGAATCATTGGGTATATTTCGATTATGTTTTTAGGTTGATTGACATGCATTTTGAGTAAATGTTTTAGAAATTCTATAATAATAAATTATGAGACATTCTGATAAGTGAGACAAAAGTGCCAATGCAATAAGTGACCATGGATTAGTAGCAACCGATAACGGAGTTGAGTGAAGTGCATGAAATGATGGATACGAGATATTATCCAATATATGTAGATTGAAAGGGTTTTAGAATAGTTCTAACTGTGAACTAGCTGCTAAAATCACCAATGGTTCAACCAGCAACGTCAATAATAATAATAACAATAGTTTATTATAATAATGACAAATCCTAGTAATTTTGTATAGGAGATAATATAATAAAATAAATAAATTTCTTACAAGATATTTTATTTCTTCAAAAATGATAATTGGTATTGTTAAATGGTTTTATTTCCTTTTATAGAAAGTTGAAAACATAAAAACTGAAAGTACCGAAAAATTGAATGATAAACAAAGCAAAATTCGACGTAAACGAATCCACAACGATTCGTTGAATGAATCATCAATAAACGATCCGAATATTCCTATCATCAAAAAGCGTCGTGGTCGAATACCGGGTTCTGGTAAAAAACAAAAATTGAAAGAAGAATGTAGATTAAGAGAAATGGCAAAGATGAATTTAGCTGGCACCGAAGAAAGTTGGCATGAATTAACGTTGGCGATCAACAAACCACCTGATAGTATGATTAATTATATTCATTTTTAATTAATCTGTATATGTGTGTGTGCATTAATGTTGTTGATACGATTACTTTCCAATTGATGTTTTCAAATTCTTTATACAAATACACACAAAATCTGTTGAAAATAGATCAATGATCGACTTTGACTATTCGTTTATGCAATTATTTTTAATACGTTATTTTTATCAACACATTAAATACAACATTTCTCTATCACGTTTAAAATATGTGTATATATATATCTGAACATTAAAAAGTTTTTGTGATATTTTAATAAAAAATGATCTTTGTGAAATAATAATAATAATAATAATAATAATTGGTTTGATTGAAAAGAAAATGATATCAATTTGTTTTCATTGAAAAGTTCTGCGGTGTGGTGGTCATTAAGAAATTTATCATGGAATGATGATTAATTATGAGTGTTAATTAATTTGGTTTCAATTTTGTTTTTTCTGTATGACCAGAATTATAATTGGTTTTTTGTGTGATGAAAAAAAATCATTAAATAATGAAATAATGGAATTCATTTATTTATTATTTCGAAATGATTTCTCTTCTATTATGGTTATTAATTAATGTAATAAAATATATTATAAAATTATTATTTTTATTAAACTATATAAAGATAAATCTGAGATTTATTTAAATATTCGAGAAAATGGGTATGATTTTTAAAACAATAAATTTTGATGGAAACAATCGATGTTTTTATTACATATGCCATGGTCCATATATTTGTGTCGTTTTTCACATAGATCACAACTCAAATCAATATCAAATTATGTGAATAAATCTTGCTTTAATATTATTAAATATCTCATCGTGTTTCATTTGATGTTTTTTTTGAAATTTCATCAATGTGTTCTATATTGAATTTTATTTCATGGTTTTTCAGATCATTTTTAAACAAATAGATAATCTTTTTCCAAAAACAAAACATCACAAATTATTTACCGTATATATTTTATGTAGTACAAATATCAAATGTGTTACTAAATTGGAATTTTAGTTACACGAATACATTTTTCATTGAAAATACAATTCCAATAATGATATGACGACGCAGAGCTAATATTTATATATTTACCTCATCATTTCAATCAAGGCATACGAACAACCATACATTGATAGAATCACATGATAGTTTTTCATTTTATATCAGTACTATATTAATAATATATTGATATATCATGTTATCACATTGGACTACCATGATTGTTTTTCGATAATTATAATTTGTCAGCAAAGAAGAAAATGTCCAAAATGTTTGTAATATTATTGATCGAAAATCTATCATTACAGAGATATGCCAAAAATATTTTGGACGAATTATTTTTGTAATGTACAAATGGTTCACATTATCTATTACATATAATGTATTTCCAAGAGAAAATAAATAAATACTTAAATAGATGTTTGTATTAATTAACTTTATCATTACTCTTTATTTACATTTTTTCAGTTTTTATTATTTATAAGTATATAACGGACTTTGTAATTTATTCTCGTCACATTCTTAAATTGAAAAATTTTCGTTAAGTCAATTATATAAATTTTCCTGCTAAGTACAACTATGTTGTATTATTCTTTCTTATCAATAGGTGTCTAATGCCAATTTTTAGGTGATGATGAATGCATGTTAAATGACAGTAGGTACCATATCCTATCCAATGTTGATTAGTAGCAAACATTACAAAGAATATAAGTATATAAGTGAGATACATGTTGGATAAATATTAGTGAGTCAGTCGGGAAGCACTCATCACCACGTTTAGAAATATCATGTTTAGTTGTTGGACCAAAAATGATTTGTTAAATATTAAGCTATTTTCATCAGAATGCTTTAAAACGAGAGTGTTTCGTACAAGACTCGTTTTATACTCCACCAACTACGATTGTATTCTTGGTTGGTAATTCATAGGTTAAATTGTAAATGAAAATAAAGTTCTTCATATTTACCCAGACTATTGAATGAGTTCCAATAATATGTTAAGAAACAAACTTAATTCAAATCGAATAAGTGTTATTTTGGGTTGGGATTACTTTGATTTTATGCTTAAGTAGTTAAGATCACAAAGCAGTCAAAAAGGTAGTAAATGATTTAATTAATAGTCTTATAGAGTGAATGATTAAATTCTAAAACGAATGGCATTTTTGGAAAATATGATTTCTTTGTTTTAATTAATTCGTGTATTTAACATGAAATTAGAAAGAAGACTAGCTTGTTTAGAATTTGAAAAATATTTTTTTACAAGATCATTATTAAGAACCACAATATTAATAAAATGTTCAATTTTCTATAAGTTTTTTAAGTTACTCGTGTTTTATGTTTATATCTTATTTATATGTCCTAGTAAATATAATTTCAAATACATTGCAACTCATCTTTATATAACATATCTCATAGACCTTCAAAAAATATTTTGTTTTCCATAAGGCAGAAATAATTGATAAAGTTGAAATAAAATGACCTGTTAAATATCGATATGATTTTTAGAACAACATACCGAATAGAAATGTTTCTAAAATCATAGTTAATAATTTCGATAAAAATATCAAATGATATTATCGATTGTATATGTTAGATTAATTTTTAAAAATTTTCGTCAACAAATAAATGATTTATAGAGATTTTCATCGAGTATTTTATGATATCAAAATCATTACATTTCTGTACAATCGTCACAATTTCGTTTGGAATCAAATATTCCTGTTCACTCAATCAATTATTTCATATTATAACGATTTAGAGTTGACATATAGATAAAGTGAAATTTTTTTGGATTTAAAATTAATTCAATTATAACCAAAAAGTGATTTTTAAAATCTTTGTGATGAGAGTATACTGGAGATTATCATAAAAATGATCTTTTGTTAACCAAACGGATTGTCGTCAGAAATTGACAATATTCAAAAATGGAAAGTGATTTGAGATTTATATCAAATTGATCTCATTTGAAACATAACAATTCTTAATAGTGCACGTTGATTATCTAATTTCTTGAAATCATTTTTAATTGTTTTTTTCTGAATTGATCTAATAGAAAATGCAAGTTATTTTACTATTATGATATGGTTTGGTGTTTGAAATGGTTTCAGCTATTTATAAAGCCAATAATTGTTTATCATTTTCAAATAGATTCAGTTTAGAAGAATAATTTAATAAAATGAGATTCTAATATTATCAACATTGATTAGAACAAATTGTAGCCATTGAAAAATAAAACAAAAAATCAATCATTTTTTACAATGAAAATGATCAAACAATGGTTAGTTCTGATATTGGTTCAAAAACACGTTGTGCTATTTATTGGTTCAGTAATATTATTGTTGTGAAATTAATGATGAATTGTAATTGTTATTTCTACAATTATCATTTTAATGAGATGAAATTAATTTGGTTTTCAATTTCTCTCATTTCCAATCATTGATCTGACATTTTTCTTATCATGGATTAAAATAATTGCTTTTACAATGGAAATTAAATTTGGAATTTCACTCCGAAATTTATTATTTGAATAAAGCGCTTGTCTCTGATTTTGTCAATGATAATCAAATGATTTCTCAAATATTTGAAATTAGAGAGAGATTTGTTCATTGTGAAAGAAAACATGATATATTCTATTAAATTACATTGAACTGACAAAAATAATGGCATGGAATGATTTTTGAAAATTATTCTTATTATTATACCCTCACAATTCTACTATAAGCTCAATCTGAAATCGTTGAATGTTCAGTATATTGTCAAATTTATATAGAGCTTTATAATAATGCATTGTATTTTAAATATTTTTTTATAATTTGGCTCCTTGATTCGTCGATAGAATAATAATTTAGCCATCAATTTAGGATAAAGTTACAATGGTATTTATGTTTATTAAAAAAACCCTTAAAAAAATATTCGTTATAATAAAAAATACCTATAAAATAATAATAATAAATAACGCGCAAT
>JBBMOY011465863.1:0-14406 GCA_037951405.1 Platydemus manokwari | reverse complement strand
TACTATATATATTTGATTATCCAGGAAACTTTATTGTATTACTTGAGATGCGAAATCTAAACCAATTTATTTAACGAAAATAGAAATAGATATGTGTGAAAAAGACCTGTAAAATAGATGAACCATAGCTTTCGATAATTTACGAAATAACTTGTAGTGTATCAATTAATGGCTGTTTAAAAGCTTTATAATATTGAAAAAATGTTTTTGTTTTAGATAAGCCATTTTTATTTACTTTGCTTTATAAGACAGCATTTTATCCAAAAGCTTATGTATAACGCATAAATAAATCAAAAACTGGAATCCGTTTATGAAGAATGTTCATTAAAGTTTTTATTTGTTACTAGCATGAAATCAATCTATTATTTACAATTTCAATTGCATAGTAAAGGCAAAATATCCAAATTAAGGACGTCTGTACTCTTAATTGGACTATAAATATCTCAGTTTAGATTTCTAACGATATCAATAATCGAACATACATCATGAAATCATATTTAAACAATATTCGTTTATTTTGAAAATACGGTATTGTTATTTAACGAAATACAATATTGACTTTAACAACTCCATTAATGCGATTTATTTTGCATTTTTTTGAATTAGTGTGTTCGGATTTCATGACACTAATTTGTGTTTCTTTTACAGACTTTGTATGAACTATGTGCAACGAATTTCAATTCCTTAATCATAAACTCAAAGTCTAATTTTCATCAATTCGTTATGTTTATATTATTTTGCATCAGGTATAAAATACAAACTTTATGAGATTATAACTACCTAATTAATTGAAACTAACGAAACTAATGAAATCTAATGAATGATTTCAAATCAATTTAGATAGTCTTCTGAAAAAGCTAGGTCGTAATATTTTTGACTAAAATAACGTTTTTGAAAATGAGCTAATGCTAAAAAGACGATGGTGAAATACGAAGTCAATTCCAATAATTGATTATAATAAACATCAACGAATTTAATCTCTAAGTTGTTGACATCACATTCGATTTTGTAAATTAATTTACAGTATTTCATTTTCCATCAATTCAATACAATAATTTTTGTCTTTTATTGATTTACATCATTTAGATAAGTTGTTTATTCTCTCTGGGTGACCATCAATTTGTGAACTATATAATGATAATAAGTAGATTTTGTGACATTTACGGCACCATAAGGAAATTTATAGGGAGTCAGTTGTACAGCGAATTTAAACTGATTTAATCTAATTTCTAAAACGATACCAAATTTATATTGATTGAAGTTATTTTTGTGAAACATTGATAAACTAGTATTTGTAATAAAATGTAGTGCTTGATTATATGCGTGGATGTGTATTTGGTTTTCTTCTTTCACCTGATAACGATTTATTGGTAACAAATGTTAATCATTTGACTTAATAAAACACAAATGATTTTTGTAACACAAAATTGATATAAATCATATTGCAGCATCGACAAAGTAGCTAGGATCAAAAGCCCCACTTTAATCATACACGGTACAGACGATGAAATTATAGACATAAATCACGGTAGACAACTTCACGAACGGCTTAATTATCCAGTAGAACCAGCGTGGATTGATGGGGCCGGTCATAACGATATCGAAATGTATACGGAATATGCAGACAGACTCAAACAGTTCTTTGAATTTGATCTTCCTAAATTTGAGAAGGAATTTTCCTGTGACCAAATTACTCCTGAAGCGGTTACTGCAACCACACCTGTTGATAAAAACAGTGCTAAAGGAGATGAAATATTATATTCATAACACGTCGATATCATCTTCATTTTATGATTTTTTTTATCAATGAAGAGTGAAAAATTGTTTTGTGTATTAATTTCAATTTTACTTGTGTTTTATTTTTTAAGGCTTTCACACTATCAAACTATACAATTTTTTCGATAATAATAATTTAATAAAATTCAATTCTCAGTTTGGAAAACCGTGTCGATGTGTATAAATTATGTTTTATTCTCTTTTATTATAATAACTGTGTTTAGATTTTTCAATTTTTACTATTAATATTTTTTTCAAACTCTCATGGACTTCGGAGTGAAGAAAATTTTTTGTTTTAAAATGGCTCATTTTCTTGTAAAAATCATCTAAATGAAGTTATTCGATAAAACTTTGCCACGGTGTGTATTTTATGTTTAATATTTTTTCCAATTCATAATATATGATGCATGAGTAGTGGTAGAATTAAATCAATGTATAGATGTTTTAAATAAAATACCGACGTTTTAAAGTACTCATATGTCTATGTTATAACAAATCGTGCTATTTTTTATGAATTTTACAATAACTGAAGCATTCAACATATATAGATTAAGATCGTTAATAAAAATTAAAATCCTGCATTTTTGGCGGATGTTTTTGTAACATAATATCCATTTATGTAACTGTGTTATGTGGTATATCATTTATAAATTCAAATATGTTGCATTTATTGAATTCGAAATGGGTAATTTAATATTAAGTAATTTGCTATTAAGATCTTTAAACAGAAAGGAAATTAATTTTTTTCAGCGAAATTTAAAATACAATCAGAATTACTAATAATTGTGTTGACAGAATGTCATCATTTGTTTTTAAAATACCATTGACATTTATTGTGAACCATTGTTTCATGCTGCTGACTTGAACTATCTCTGAAATAATTAAAAGAATTTCACAGAATAATCAAGATTAAATGATTGACTGATATATCAATTGTAATTATCGATCAAATTAATACAATAATGGAATAGTTATCTGGTTTAATATTATTGTTATTTATTACTAAATTTCGTGAATGCAAAAATATTCTGAACTATCATTTATGAACATTGAACTGATATTCATATTTTAAGCATCATCAGAAGTAAATGGAATTTCGAAATTTGTTACGTGTTATTGCTGCAAATAAGATATTATTTAATATATTTGATTTATGTTTCCGGATTTAAGATTATTTTAAAACTGTTTATAATACATCTTATATTTTTACAGAAATGTTTTTATTTGAGTACTTCAAATATCATTTTGATTGTTTAAGCTTTTCTTTCTCCGCTAGGAAATGCGGTATATGTCGTTTTTATTAATAAAATGAAGTACCAAAGAACGGGAAGCTAGACTCATGAATCCAGTATAAATGGATCCAAAACGGATATTTGTTTAATGTCTAACATATGCGTTTTGTAGGTATCGATTTATAAATAGAGAGAAATATGATCTACAATTAAATTTACTATAGCAGAGAGAAATTCTCAACAATTAAATTTGTTCTATATATTGATAAACCATAGACCAACTAGTGCTCTACTCAGATAGTGAGAGGAGCGAAGATGAATAGATTCTCATCACCATTAGTTCATAAGGGGCATGGAAGAATAAAGTAGCCGAAGTTAAACTTCTGCAGCCAACAGTTAAACCCCAAAAATACATGCTTCTCAAACAGTAGAGGCAATACTTAAGAATCCGAAAAGCCGATAGTGACCCACATAACCAACCGCCAATGGAAAACATGGGGGAAGAAGATGCAGACATATGGATCGTGGATATAGACGCTTAGGAGTCAGTGGTAAATTAGTGGCACTTCTTCGATCAAACTGGTCACAAAAATCAACATTCATTCATTCGATTAAAATTTGCAAATCCCATTATTCGTCAACAATCACAAGCAAATCTCAATATTCGTTAACCATCAAAATATTTTTTTATATTTGACTTGTGATTTCAACTCTTTAAACATTTTTGATAATCATTTTTGACTCTTTTTTATTATAATTATTTTTTGAACAATTATTTATTTGTCATTTTGCCTTAATTTTGCACAAAAGATATATTTATTTATATAAAGTATGAGATAAATTAAATCCAAATAATATTTTTAAGAAATTAGACAATTTAATCAAATAAAATGAGTAAGAATAAAAGAAAATTAAATCATTATTTTTAAAGGTTAATAAATTATATCATAAAGTTTATAATTTCACTGAAAATTTATGAATTTTAAGGTTGGAGAACTTTAAAAACCATGAATAATAAGGTCCAAAATAATAAAAATGCCGCAAAATTTATGATAGTGCCGGAAAAATAGTAGGTACAAAATACCGAACTTCAGCAACTGAATTAGAAGATGCATTTTCATCGCAATTCGAAAGTTAAAAAACTTAGAGTGAAGTAAATCTCGGATAAATATGTGAACCTTTGACCAAGACAAAACCTTGAAAAGAGAAAAAGATCACAAGAGTAAAGAAGATAATTAAGGCAAAAACATTAATAAATTGGTAAATTTTATAATTTTGAAATCGCGACAAAACACTCGAAATGATCAGATCTTTTGGTTGCACATATTATAAACTTTATAATTGTTAAGGATCTGTATTCAAGTTCTTGCGATCACAGCAAGATAACTACACCAATTTGTTTAATGTAAAATTCTATTGCGAGTTAAACTGCGTGTAACTATTTGTTATCAATAAATAAACATTATAAAATCTACTGTGTGCTGTAGTTTTGTGATAATTAATCTTAATAAATGTAAACATAATGGGGCTGACACTGTTTAGTTGTTAGGGATATCAAATAAACATGTATCACAACCGAAAATATATCATTTAAATGCATGCTTATTTTTATTATACGACTGAATATATTTCACGTGATTATTTTATTATAAAGCTGTTTATTGAACGCGATAATAGATAAGTAGCGATTTATTAGCCTGCATTTTATTGGAGTTTGTTTTTATGTGCAAGTTTTTATAGGGAATTTTAATGTTGGGATTTGTTTTAATGAAAAAGTATATTTCCATTGAGTTTTCTTTCTGAAATTTGCAAAACTATTTCATAAATATTATGTAGAAATAAAATATTATGATGTAATAAAATATTATATTATAATGTACCCGAATTTTTACACTAATTCATTCGATAATTTTATATATCAATACAGAACAATTGTTGATGATCCAACTTGTTGCTGTCTTTAATGGTTTGTTTTAGATTAAACAGTCTTCGAACCCCAACATATTATTATCTTTTTGAAAATTAATTTTACATCATAAAAAGTAAAAACTGATAAAAATAGAATTTGTTCAGATTGATCGCACCCCTGTAAAATGGGCACTCAACCAGAATCAAACTATTGAAGTCGAGGAAAGTTTTAAATTATACAACTGAATCTTAAACTCAGCACGCTAATTACTCTTTGGTCAAAATAATGAAATTAGAAATGAAGTTCTAAATGTTTTCACTGAGTTGTTATTGGCACTTGTTCTTTGTAATACCTTCAAAACAAGAAGCGGGAAATTGAAATTTATATTAATTTATTTTACAATATTTTGATAAATTTGTTGTGTTTCTGATGTTAAATTATCCTTTATTCTCAACATCGTGAGTTCTTGATGAAAATAAATGTGTTAGTTAATGAAATCTAATTTCTTTCATTTTATTTTCCCCAAAAACCAACATAATAATTTATAAAAATTTGTTGTATTATATTTTAGTTTACAGCAAGTAGTCGTACAAATTAACTGAAACGAGATTAGATTTTATGAAACCACATTTGGAGTTACCTTGTTGAGATCTCAAGAAATAATTGGTCCGCCTTACTGATTTTAGGTGTATAGAACTTGGCTTGTGTTTATTTTAGAGGAATCAAGAAATAAAAATCCAAAAGGGTGGGAAGAATTAATACTTGTCAAAATTCTCTTATACCGGGAAAGTGAATCAGATAATGAAAAGATGCCTATAACTGCATTAGTTCATACGAACAGTAGAAATAAAGAAATACCGAAACATAATCGGCAATATATGTCACAATATCTAATAAATATATGCTAACATAGAAGAAAAGCGACAAAGAAAAATTGCTTATAACACTACCAACAGTGGAGTGCACTGAATAATCGTTGAAATTAGCTGAAAATAATAGAGACATCGAGCGGATAAAGAGTAATAAAAGGTAGAAAAAATAGAGACTGGATCTTGATGTCTAAGTTCCAATCTTTTTAATTCAAATTCAAATCCCAATATAAATACAATCAAGTTGTTATCTAGGTATTCGATTGAAAAAATCATTTTCGTCAGACTCTTTGATAATTGAGTACAATTTCTACAATAATGATTTACATTGAAGTCGCATTTGTAGTATATCTTATAAATCGATTATTTTTCAAAATTATATATAAAATTTTTGTAAAATATATTTATTATTTATAAAATAAGTTATTTAGAAAAAAATAAAGCCAATGTAATAATTAAAATGAGTGAAAAACGATTAAAAAATATGATTGTACAAAAATATGATTAATGGTACAAGGCACCGAAAAATAAATAACGCATAAAATTGTTATTAATCATCGGGTCAAAGTACATAAATGAAATTACTATTTAAACCAACGCTAAAATCAAAATTTCGCCTAGTTGAAAAACCGATAAAACGACAGTTAGAATAAAGTCTAAATTTGGCAATTAGCGCAAATTATCGATTCGAAATAAACCACAATTATTTAGAAAACTTGAATATAAAGCGAAATAATTCTTTCTTCCTTTTGCTAATTAATAAGTTTTAAAAGGAAGATTATTTAGTAATTATTTAATTTCATTGTTAGGTTTTCCTGCTAATTATTCTTTATTTCCTCGTGCTAATTACAGCGATTGACGACTGAATATTATTAAATATTCTTTTAACAGTAATTAATGAGCGATATTCTTATTTTCGCTCGCATTTTTAAAATCAATTCAGCTTGGATACTTGGTACTCGACGAATAATTCAAACATTACAAAATTTTATTCAATTTTTCGGGCACCGTAACATTATTCAGGTTGTATTTTTGGCCTGCTATACCTTATTCACTCCAATTTATTGATATTATTTCTTTTATCCCCTTTCAAATTATTGTTAATTTATTAAATTTTATTCCTTTCATACAAATAATAAACAGGTATTTTCAAAAAATTATCACAACTTCCAGAAATAATCAGAACTATACAAAAATATAATCGAATACCATTGACAATAAAGTCAAATGAATAGCCAGATAGTCTTTGTTCCTTTGGATTTGAGCAATTGAATCGAGATATGAAACTCCTTTTGATTTGGCAGACATCAAAACCCAAATCGATGTTTTCCAGCTTCTGCGAAGCCCTTGACTTTAGCCACTTTTCCTTTTTCAGCTTCTTTCGATCTTTTTTTAAAAACTTACTGCAAGGCTGCCACGTTTCAAAAGCCATTTTCTCCTTATTACTTTGATTATCTGTTAGGCTGTATTTTTTAGTTATAGTTGGATGTCTTGACGATTCCGATTCGGAATTCTATATCTTCCATTGATCAAATGAACTAAAAGCTCTGAGCATCTTTTCATTCTCCTCTATTTTGCTATTGAAGTAGAGCATTAATCTTGTCGTTGTTAACAGTTCTCAATCTCTATTTTTTTTTCCTTTTTTGTTACACTCAACTATTCTATTATAGTATCCATTTATTTACTGAAATTATTCATTCACAAGTATTTCTCTTTACTTCACATTTGGTCATTATTATTTTTTCTACAGTTTTATATGCCGCTTGTCCTTCGAATGAAATCACAGCGAATTTATATTAGTAATCTATTATGATAAATGGAAAATTGCTCTTCGAATTCTTATAAATAAAAATGATAATTATAATTTTTAAGCTCATCACTTATCTGAATCATTGATAGCCGCTTGTTTACTCAAGAATTATTTGTAGACTTTGAGAATGGATTGATTATGAATATTTTGAATACAAGTTACGGTGATTATTTACAAAGACTGACTGGCGATAGATTAAGAGGAATCCATATCATTTGAATCTATACTATTATGTAAATTATCTCTTTTCTCAATAATGCTTTTTAATAATGACAAAATATTTTGCAAAATCTTTCAATGATTCGTTCACCAAATAAAATTTCAATGCCAGTTGATCGTTTATTTTTGATTTCAAAAATTTATATTTAACGAAAATATTTTATTAAAATATGACGCATGGGCCAACATTTCAAATAAATGAAATAAGTGAAACTGGTCAGAAACAGTTTAGAATACTCGAGATTCATTAATATATAAACATTTCAGATAGGCCAAACATCGAAAAATCAATGAAAAGTTATTTTGATGGAGAATTTTTTATTTTGTGTTTAAACTATCTGACAAAATGAAAATTTTCACTTTAATTTTTCTTCTTTCCCGCATTTACTATAAGTTTCTATTAAAATTTATGTGGAATATAATATATTGGTAAAACGTATAAAAAAACAATAAAACAATCCACCAAAACTCAAATGACATGAATTCGAATACATCAACCACATCCAAAAACTTGCCAATCGATGACGTCCCACCAATACCTATCTGAGAAAAAGATCCCTAGATACCGATTTAAATTCACACACACTCAAACAAAGCACTACATCTTCTGACAGCAATCTGAACCTGAACATTGAGCTTTGGAAATTGAATATAGCAAAAGTGGGCTCACCGGAATAAGAAGATCACCCTTCAGTAATGGAACCCTCCTTCTCCTTTTCCAGATGCTCAAGCCTGACTGATCAGACTGTCACCAGAGGTCTATAGATCTCTGATATATTCTATTCAATTCAATTATCTATGGCCAAGTGATGGATTACTCTACGAACTCTGCGTTCAATACTCAACAAATAACAATCAATGAAGTACCTCCAACACAAACTCACAATTTATCAATATCAGTAAATTGGTCTAATATATTCGCAATCGAACCTCTACTAACAGTCTATTTCATCAACTCTCTTCAACAAAAAATTCAAAAAACCAAAAATATCAATGGCAAGTTCCAACATTCAGTGCTGCCGCCAACCATGGGTTGTAGAAGCATTTCCAAACCATGACTAAGAATAAAAGCGAAAAACAAAATAATATTATCAAATCAAACAGTACTGTGGGATTTCCCACAGCCTCAAGAAGAACTTGATTATGTGTAATAAATATTATTTTTTAAAATTTTATTTTTATCTACTTCAATTATAAAAATCAAATCACTAATCAATCGAGTTATTAAGGAAATTATTATATAAAAATTAGAGGAAAATATTAGAATATTTAGTTCAGATTTTTTAAAAGAATTTTATGTATTCAGAAGAAAATTAAAGTCCTTATTTAATGTTTATTCTCGGGTTCTTGGTGACCCAACAATCCATAACATTCACTTGATCTCTAATGAGGAACAAAGTTCAATGATCATCATAATTGGTTGGATAGATCTGGAAAGATATTAATTATAAATTTCGAATTAAAATTAAAATGGATTGCACCTTGCCAAACTTTAGCAACGTTTGACATAACTCTGGGATTGTAAAATTTGTTTGATTTTATGCCATTACTGGAAATGGAGATGTGACTTAGAAGAATATAATGATACTATAATTATTCCATAATAAATAATTGTAAGAATTATTATTCAACAAATGACTTTACAAAGAATTTAAATTTACGACCAAACCTGATATTACAAAATTATTGATTACAGAAAATTAATCAACTAGAGAAAGCAATGAGCACCTTTCGAATTAAGCAGGTCAATGTCAAATTAAACAATTGAAATAGATCATAAGAAACCCAGAATAGAGTACAAGATATTGGAATGGTTTAAATTTTAAATACACTGGGTGAACTATAATACAATGTATTCGAGGTTCTATCTAATACTGATGACTGAGCAGTAGTCATCATTATTGGTGATCAACCAAAGGCCCAATCATCAAACCATCATAGCCCTCATAATTATCAAAGTTTCAATTAACATTACCGCGAAAAATCACAGGCTATTATTTTTCCTCAAAATTTGGTATTATTTTGGTTAATAAGGAATATAATTTAGCTCAACGATGACAATGTTTACAATATATCTTCAAATTGATAACACAAAACACTAATAACTCAAACTATCATTAAACAAGTTTTGGCTTGTACCAATCATCAGATTTATATGGCTGACAATTTATGCATGAATGTTTATTCCCCTATCTTGAAGCAATTCTTTATTTTAATTGTGGATTTTATGCAATAAAGATGAATTAGGTGTTTTCCAGTTTCCGCGCTGATTTGTTTTCTCAAATCCTCTTTCCTTTAAATTTGTATAAGTTATCTTAATAAGTAACTACATGTATGATTTTACAATGGTTAATGTCATAAAAATTTCTTAACATGATAACTAACAATGAAATTGCTTTGAATTCGATTTGCATAACCCATTGCGATAAAGAAAAATTTGGTTTAATCAAATTTGATCATTTGATATCATTTCTAATATAATTACTGTTTCTGTAGTGTTTCGAATTTATCACATCACCAAGAAATGATGGATTAATATAAATAGTGGTGACAATAAAGGCTAGCAATAAACCTTCAACTTATTTCAGAATTTCCATAATAACTTTATTCTCATAATTACATAGATAACATTATTCGTCATCATATTCATATTAGTACCTTGGATTTATATTTAGCGGTGATTTGGTAGATCTGTTGAAGTTGAATAAATCATTAGATGCTATGAAAAGTGAGCAATTGCCAGTGCAAGTCAAAGAAAATAATAACAGTTAATTCTGGAATTATCAGAGATCAGAAAGCTTCGATAATCATTGCCTTGAATTGATTATTAATTGAGTGTGAGTTCATCAATCATCAACAAAACTTACAACCCATCAAACTTGTAAAATATTTAATGGAAGTTTGTTAAAGTTTAATAGAAAGTGTGATCAAATCCCAACATTATCTGACTTGTAACATAAATAAGGTACCGTGAAGTGGAAAATGTTTTAATGGTACGATTGTATAAACCAGAATCAATGATGGTTTAATCATGCTGGCTCTCAACAACACACACAACATAGATTCCAAGAATACACATTATTTGCAGATACAATTTTTGAACCCTTTTTCTTTGTCTCTTCCCTGATTTTCACTAATTTATATAAAGGGATTCTTTTCTGTCTTTTAATTTTAATTGGATAGAGTTTTATTGGTTACTTCCAGGTCAATATTATTACTTTATAATTAATTTTTAATCACTTCTCTGTATCACCGCCTCATCAAGCCCGGTTACCACGATGAAGTGATTATTCATCTTGTTTTCAAGTTAGAATTACTAAATATGGCCGATTTGTTATTCGGAATTAATAATTATTTCAGAAAACTTCGCTTGGTAATCACATTTTGGAATTATTTATTATATATTTAATTAATTAATTAATTTATAATTAGTGAATTCATATTTTTCTTACTAATAAGAGTACAACCATTTAAAATAATTGTCGCGTTGATTGCTGTAACATCCACAAATTTATTTTAGAACTCATATTAGAATGAGACCTACTTTTTAAAATTAAAATTGTCTTATAGAACTGCTGTGGCAACTGTTACATTATTTTAAATTTCTCACTTTTGATTGAATCACCTGCACAAATATTTATCAAATCATTTTCGATTATTAACTTGCTGGTTAATAAACATGAACCTGCAAAAAAAATATCAAAATTACAAACCTGTCTAATATGGAAACCTATAAGTAAAACAAAACCAAAACCTGATAAATATACAAAGTCAACTGATATTTAAAACCGTGCATTGCTAATAAATAGCCAATTTATGAAACATCAACAATTGTGCAAGCAAAAATAAATTTAAAATCTTTAAAATAACAATGAGCAATGAATGTTTTGAGAGAACCTGGCAACTCTTTAGCGTTAAAGTCCCAAACCAAGTTATAATTATACTAACTCTTGACCTATATGCGGAGCAGAGGTGAATATCTGCGTAAAACATGCTAGAAAAGTCCTGAAGAAGCATCAATTGGTTTTGAGGAAATTTTTGAACTTTCAAGTCTTTGAAATTAATTCTAAATTGCCTCTGTTTTTCGAAATGTAATTAAATAATAAAATGACATAATAATTATTTATAAAATTAAATAATAACATACTCAATAATATAAATTATATCATGATATCAGTAGAGATTACATTTGAAACGATACAAAATAGTAAAATAATTTAATATAAACGAATTTACCTTTAAAATTATAAATTGTTTAAATTGATTAATTTTAAAAGTCGTCAACTTTCAAATTTAAGCGACAAATACGTAAACAACTATTTGAATCATATCGTGGTTATGTATGTATAAAAAAAATTATGTATAAAAAATTATAAAATAGAAACCACTAAAGTCAACATAAGGGCCAATAATGTTAAAGAATTTAAGCTTAGAAAATGAAAATGATAAATAATTGAATGAACCAAATATAATTGAGCACTATGAAAATAATATAAATATTGAACTAATTCAGTTAGAAAATTGCAAAAATATCTTCGAGAAGCTCTTTTACAAGAAACCTACTGAGAATAGTTTTTGTGGAGAAGCTTTTGATAGAATATATTGGGATGAATTATTTGTGGAATCGTTAAAATGTTATTCTTGATAAAGAGTTTGTTGTCGAATTGTGAATTTGAAATCGTATATTAAAATCTACTAAATAACTTAAAGCTGTTCAGACACTTGTTCTCGGATCGGTCGACATTATATTTGTTTATCAGTAACTGCATAAATTGAGTAGAATTTTTGGCTAAAGTTAATAAAGCGTGCTAAAATAAAATTTTTAATTTGTGGAGTGAGTGCCAAAAATATATATAGATTATTTAATTAAATTCTTTAAAAAAATTTTGAATTTTTTAGTTAAGTACTTGAGAAGAATTTTTGTTGTTTACGATCGAATATTATATACACAGGAGTTTTAAAATCCACTGAGAAATAAATTATTTAAAAAATGGGTCAAAGTAGATGAAAAAGTAATAATTTGAAAATTACCGAGGACCCCTTATTTTAGATTAGAAGCAAATGGAACGATATCCAACATTTATGCAATCATTTTATAAAAAAGTGATATAGAAATTATTCAAAGATGCGATTCAATTATATTTTAACTCAAAATAAGTGCATAAATGTTTATTTAATAGATTGGATACATAGATGAAAAATCTGTCAATGTGAAATACAATGAAGATTTCATCTAAATCAAGTAAATCATATAGTTGGAGATGACACGAATGCAAAAGGAGTATTGAAATTCGAATAACGGACTTGGTTCAACAATTCGACTTTCTCAATATTAGTTGTTTGTGATGCACAGGAGCCACACAAAAGCGTGTTATCAAATGACCTCCGTAAGCAAGCCAACGATTACGTAATGGTAATAATTTTTAATAAAATAAAGCTTAGAATTTAATATAATTTATTTACTTACAAAATTTGTTGATTCCAGGCTTTTGAACAAAAAGTGCGGCACAGAAAAATTATCGGTGGCAAAAATAAAGTCGTGAAAATTGATGAGGCCTATTTTGGAGGGAGAAATATAATCGAGGACCTCAAAGATCTGGAATTTTGATCGATTGAGGACTGGAAAGATACAAGAAGAAGAATTGCTTATTATTTCCAGTCCGCAGTCGAAGCGCATCGAATTTAAAAGCAATAAATACAAGTTATAAAGAAATTTTATATTTAAAATGATAATCTTATTTTATTGTATGTTTGTGAAACCATGATCTATAATATATAAGGATTGTTAGAGCTTTTCTCTCCAATTTCATCTAAAATTGAATTTTAATCAAAATTTCATTAAATTATGATTAAAAACAAATTTTTTATATTAAATTATGCACGGAAATACATTATAATTAAAATTGGGTCAAAATCACTTTTTCTTAACTTTACCCGCATTTTCTGGAGTTAAACAAAAATTTTGATAATGTGTTTAGAAAATTAAAATTTAAATTAACTTTATTTAATTTATTAAATTTAATTAAGTTCTGATCGGACAGAACTTATCTATTGGTTCAAATGATAACTGTACGAACACTCTTAAATCGGTCAAAACTCTACAAACTCTATTATTGTGTTGATGTCTGATATCTTTGCAGTCTATGCAGTCTATTGTTGTTGCATGTAGGATCCCATTTTGCAAATGGTTCATATTCCATGCAGACAAAATCTACAGAAGGCCTATTTTATGAAAAGGTGGGTTCAGAGTTCTTTAAAATACTGATGAGTAGAATGAACTATATTGTGAATGTCGGTGGTTTAGTTCTAAATATGAAACTATTTACAGTATATTCATCAAATAAATTTTTCCAGTCGTTTATTGATGATCTTAATAAAATTATAATTTGACAGTGATTAAGATTCCAAGATTTAGTCTTCGCTGTCATTCAAATCTTCACAGGCCATCTCACAGTTCGTATTACTAATAAATATATATTAGGTTGGTGCAAAAATAATGGCCGTTATCTAACATCAACTTTAAAAGACTATAACTCGCTTAAAAAATAAGTTTATTAATCAAAATAAAGCCCATTGGATTCGATACATTTC
>JBBMOY011464752.1:0-14407 GCA_037951405.1 Platydemus manokwari | reverse complement strand
AATATTATTTTTAAAACATTTATTTATTAATATTATTTAATAATAATAATAAATTTAATAATAATAATAATAATAATAATAATAATAATAATAATAATAATTATAATAAATTTAATAATAATAATATTAATAATATCTAGGACCGGATGCTACAATTGAGGACTACCAAAATATAGCAACATATTTCGAATTCCAGAAAAACCAGTTTTTAGCTGGTAAATTCTTTCTCTTGGCTTGCCAATATGAAAAAGTATTTCGATTTGTTGTCTTAAAAAATTGTATAAATTCTTTATCAGGCTATTAAACATCTTTTGAAAGTACCGTATGTTGAAGACAGTCCCTCTGTTGATTTAGCTATTGAGGCAATTGGGCGAGCTAATGATGACAAATTAACCCATTATCTCGTCGAATATTTGATGGGTGAATATGATGACAATCCTAAAAATATGAAATACCTTTTCAAAATGTATATGGCTCTGAAGCAATATCGTGAAGCTGGCCGCACAGCGATTCTGATTGCAAAAGACGAACAAAATAATGGCAACTATCGAATGGCTCATGATTTATTGTTCAGTATGATGCGTGAATTAAAATTGAACAATATTAAAATTCCATCGGAAATGAGCAATAATCTTATGTTAATTCATTCATATATCATTGCTAAAGTTGGGATTTTGTCATTGATATATTGTTTAACAATTTATCTTAGCTTCATATCAAACGAAATGATCATTTGAAGGGAGCCAGAATGTTAATTCGTGTTGCCGAAAGTATTAGTAAATTTCCATCACGTGAGTTAAAGAAATTGGTTTTGAAAATATTTGATGAAGATTGAACCGGAATATTTCTATTTAAAGGAAAAATTTATATAAAAAATCTGATATTTATTTATAGATCGTCGTAAATATAAGGTTGGCTTTACTGGCCTATTTATCAGTGTATAATTTTGAATTGAAATAATTTTTTTCAAAATCTTTCACGAAGCCATAGCAATTAAATTATGTCATTAAATAGACGAGTGAATAAATAAAGGAAGTGATAATCTTCTTTTCAAATATTATTTCCATCTCATTTATGGATTAATTGTGCTTTTGGATTTTGGCGATTCCTTCATTTATTTACTGACTTTTTTATAAAATTAAATCGCTTTAGGACATTTCAATTTTTTTTTCTTATTTTTCCTGATTTTTTTTACTTGATTGTAATATTAAAATTTCTATTTACAAATTGGCAATGCAATTTTTATCATTAATATTCTTGTCTTCGATTCACATCGTTAGTATAAATGTTGGCCCCAAAACCGATCAAATAGTTATTCTCACGAAACTTTATATATAGAATGAAATAGGTTATATTATTCCAGATTTTATGATAAATCGGTCTAATAATCATTTGAAGAGTAGATTGATAATAATAATTTATTATTATTATTTATCATTTTCAGTGAAACAATGTAATGATATTTTGTATTTCAATGGCTTGGAGAATTAATAATTTAAACAATTTCTATCAGAATTTTGTAAACAATATTTGTGGAGAAAGTTTCTTAAAGAAATTGTCCCTTATCTATATATTGATTGTGGAAATATTTTCATCAGGAATATCTCGGTGAAATCTGATGTTTATTTGATTAAAAGAACCATTTGTCATGTTAAATTTGACAACTTTCATCAATTTTAGATTTATTCATTTCATTAAGTCGGCGATATTATTATTGAATAAATGAGAATCCATTATTCTTATTCTGTCTGCATTAACAACTGGGATGTTTATGTCTTTCATTTATATCGATTTTAATGTTATAATTATGGATACAGTTTATTCCTATCAGTGTAAACATGGTAATAACGAATTAAACAAAACTTAAATATATATAATCTTGAATCATTTTCCTAAGCTATTTCTGATTAAAACAAAATGACGTTTTTAATTCTATATGGCTCAGTCGATTAATTTTCTAACCAATAGTGCAGTGACACATCAATTTTGTTCTGTTACTGTTGAAATTTATGAATCATTTTAAGATAAAATTTTCGACAATCAAAATAAACTTTTAGAATTTGTTGTAGTGAATGAATATGTGAATTTTGTGTAAATTTATGATATTTAAGCAGAAGAATTATTTATCTATAATAAATAGCTTTGTATAAAAATGTTTGGATATGCATATATCTTATATTAAGTTTTTATTTATATAAATAATTTATTTTTTCAATTTTCTATCTTTCATTGTATTCATTGGTTAATGAGCAACTGTAGATGTTGTACCTATACTGACCAGTACCGTTGTTGAATGCCATCGATCTGGATTGCGAGAGTCCAGTTTCAGTTATGCAGCCATGCTCTTAAGACCGGAATATCGAGATCAGATTGATCCAAAATATAGAAAAAAAATGGAAACCATTATTCGAAGACCCGATAAAACGCAGGAAGAAGAACCAAAGACACAATGTCCATTTTGTTCGAATTTGTTGGTGGAAACTAGCTTGCAATGCAATGAATGCAAAAGTTCAATAGCATATTGTATTGCAACTGTAAGAGTTCCACTTTATTATATTATGACTATTATCAATGATATAAATAATGATATAAATTATTATAATGTTATGGATATATTTTATCAACAATATTATTAATTTGTGATTATATACATTGAATTGTTAGGGTCGTCATATAATCAGAGATGATTGCGTCATTTGTCCAAAATGTGAATTTCCTGCTATTGGCTCTGAATTGAGAAGGTAAGAAGTTGTTTTTTTTATTACCCTATTTCGTTACCATTAACCCGAGCATATTATAGAGAATACCAGCTAAATTGATAAATCTATTTGATAAAATCCTCTCTATTTATTATTTAACTTTCAATTTTCGATATATTTTCTTTTTGTTCCATTAATCTTAAATCCACCACTTGAAAGAAAATGAGAATTTCTACAGTTTTATGTCTTTGTCAATCATGTTGTGATGACAAATGCCAGAATAAAAATATTTAGAAAACTGGGAGATTTTTTATTTAGGTTTTGATAATTTCAAGAAGAAATTTGTTTTTTTTTATTTTTCAAATTTCGAATCTGTTCTTGATTTAATTATATAATCAAAAATTTTTGTACTGTATGTTGTTTAAGTAAATTGCCAATTTAAACAAATTAGAAATGTATTTTTTAATTGGGTTTTCATTTGATTAAAGAGTTTAATTGTATTTGTTTGAAAATGATTTGTCAAATCGAGGAAATTTAATTTTCTTTAAGATCGTTTTGGAAAAAATTGTTTGCGTATTTTGAGTTCATTTCGTTGTAAGTAAAACATCATTGGTGTATTCATTTTTGTTTGTTGAATTATTGTTATGGTTACTAGTGAATTTCTGGATGAAATTACAACGTATAAATGAGGATTGGTCATTGAGACAATTGGCTATTGGAAAATGTTAGTCAGCTATTGACTGGTTTCGTTGTAGTTATTACTTATCATTATCGGATATGACTTTGAATGCACCATTTAATAATTTGGTTGTTGGTGGATTCGGCCATGTCATTCACTATCAAAATCACTTATTTATTGAGTGTTGCTATAATTATATTACGTGCTATAATTAAATATTGGATTCATATCAAGTATAACAATCAGTGATTTAAAAATAAAATTTTCAATACGAAAAACTAATTTTCAAGCTTTATTAAATATTAACATTTCTGCTTTATATGAAAACAAATTATAATTCTATAAAATTTATTTTATTTTATTTATTTCCATAAGAATTTATTATCATTTCAAGTATATTCAACCGAAATTGCAATATTTTAAAAAATGTTTCAATGAAATCTAATATGTTTGTTTAATTCAATCTTTGCCTTTCTAATACAAATTAGTTCCATGTCGTCGATGTATCAATTTATATATGGGATATTAATTGATCCTTTCTTGATAAATTAAATTTTTATGAATTACATAAATAGCCCGGCTTCTGTTCTAATTAATGACAGCGTACAATAATGTATAATCTTTAAATTAAAGACGGACTTCAATAATATTCTGACACATTCATTAAAATATGGCTGTTTCGGTTCACGTTTGAGAAGAACATTAATAGATTGTTCTATATATCAATTAATGCCATCTATGTTCAGATATTTGTTCTCGTCATAAATTCAATAGATTTTTTGATTTATTTTAATTTGATAGGTTTTATTATAAATTAGTAGATGTTAATTATAAATTCCTATTCAGTCTCCTTAGTGATGAAAATCCTTCTTGCCCCATGTGTTCGGAATCGGTATCGCCAAACGAGCTTAAACATATCATAGATATTGAAGAATATCTTCGAACATCCAATCAAAATATTGAATGATAAAATGACAAAAATAATGTTCAATGATATTATAATTTCATCACATTACAAATAGTTATAAATGAAAAAGATTCGAATATATTTTATTCTGTTGTTATTGTATTTTGTGTCATTGGTTTACTAAATCATTAATCGTTTTATTATTGTTTATCTATCTACTCTTTCTGCCATGTTATTATACAGAAATATTACACAGAAATTGAACGAATTCATCTGAACTTGATACTATTTGTGCTGAATTTAATAATCTGTTAAGCTAATATTGTTTATACCGAATTACACACACATATATGTGTGTGTGCGTGTAATACTAACTTAAATATTTATTTTCAATTCGCTTAATTAATGGTTGAAAATGAAATATTATAAAGTTAATCTTGTGGAAACATTTTGCTCTATTTAAAGAGATTACAACTCGAATTGATATGTAACTGCATAGTTAATTTTATGAAAGTGGATAAAATAAAGTTATGTAGATTTCTAAACGCTTCAGATTTATAGTGGAGTAAAAGTGCGGTGATTGAATTTTGTTTTCCTATTAACCAATAATTTTAATAATATTAAACAATGATATAATTTATAATTATATTTAATCTCTTAATATCAAAGTTACAGGTTAAATAAAATTTGGTTAATTTGAGTATGATTGTATGTCAGTAAATGAAATGATTCGCGAAATTTTGTCGATCTTTTCTAGAAGCATGAATATAATGTTGAAATTAAGAGTAATTTATACGAAAAACATTTTAAATTTCTAACAAATATATAATTAATTATCTAATAATTGTTCAACAGCATATGTCACAAAATTGACCAATAATTAAGTTTAAAAGTCATAACATTTTCTAAATATCAAAATTTAATTTAATTTCTAAAATGAATACTCTACTCAAAACTTGACATTCGATTCATGTAATAGACATTTTCATCACATCAAATTGAAAGAAACAAACATCATATTACACATTAATTGATTAAGTTTTTCAAGCGATATAACTATTTATAAATAATATTTGAACTATACACATATAATATTATCATCTACAGGTAAATATTATGATATTTAATGCTCAAAACAGATTAAATTAATTAAAATATCCCATTGATAGCTCTTATTAAGTTGATTTCAATGCAATTATTTCCGTCAATAAATTTGTTGTTTCTTTTACAATTCCTGCCATGTATTGTTTAAGGTTCATTTGAGTGATTTTCATTTAAAACGATTAATTTTCAAGAGTGTTTTCTAATATTATTGAATAAACAATAATATGATTTATTAAATAATTTCTGAACCAATAAAAATATAAATTAAGAGATAATATTTATCTATTATTAATCCAGATAACATTACTTTTAAGTGTCAGAATATAAATTCTTATTCATTAATGTCAATGATCAGACTGTCAAGGGATACTGATTTATCAGTCTTATTTTCTTTTACGAAAATTTTCTTTACATATCATATAACTTTTTTTATTCTAAAGAAAATCTAATGAATTTGTTATCGTTGGATTATCATAGAAATATTTATAATGATATTCACTAAACAAAATGTTCGCTTTAAAATTTACTTAAATCTACAAAATCAAATACAAGCTATTATTTGAATTGAGTTTTATTGTAAACCAAAAAACTTATCGAGAATATGTTTATTGAAAATGTGATATTTGTTACGAAATTCGGAAATTGCTCTCAATCCATAAACTTAGACACAAATAAAAGTTTAATAAGCGATTTGAAGTTGTAAATCAAATTTTCTTTTGAACAATTTAAGAAATGATTTCGAATGTAATTGGTTTTCATTTGTAATTTTTGAAAATTAATACTTATTTTGAAAGGATTTAGTTAAAATATGAATATTATCATTTTTACATTAGGTTGGTAAAAAACATTAATTTTACCCAAAGTCATTTGATTGCGTAGACGATTTTAAAACAACGATTTTAAATAGTAAATCAAATTTTCTTTTATACGAGTTAAGAAATAATTTAGAGTATAATTGGTTTTCATTTTTTACTTTTTACATTTCATATGTGTTTGAAATGGTTTATTTACAATGTGAGTATTTGTATTGAGTTTTGAGTTAGTGAAAACTCTTTAAATTTATTTAAAATCATTAAATTAATTTTGGAAGAACATTTTTAATTATTTGGTTTCTGGTATTTTAAAAGAATTTAATGTTAAATCCCGGATCATCTTTATGATCTTGATTTATTTATAAAGAAAAATAATTGTTGGAAATTATAGATAATGCGATAGAAGAATTCACTGAAATGATTTCATAATTATAAAAACTAGATTTCTACATGATTTGAATAGTAGATTAAATAATGAATCAAGTCATAAACAAATTAAGCTGTTTATCAAATCAATTAAAAGCCATTTACACTATTGATCAAATATTTATAAAACTTTACAAATCATAGGATTACCATTTGGATAATTAGTCCTTGAATTAATTAGTTATTTTATTTAGAATCATTAGAATCAATTTCCTGAGTTCATTTCGTTAATTATCCAATCTTTGTCGGTAATTACAGAGTTATCAATGTGGATTACTAACAGAAATCTTTATCTTTACAATTCTTAGAATGCTTGTTTGGATTGTTTGTTCTTGATTTGATTGATAACTTGAGCTACTCCATCAATAAATTTAAAATAAATTTTTCTTGATAAGTTTACTGATGTTTTTACAATTTATCCAAATTGTTTCCAAATAAGTGGTTCATAATGATTGTTAAAACCTATCTCAAAACACCATACAATAGTTGGTATGAAAACAATATACATTCAGTCATTATCGATATAATGATTATATTTACAAAACCATCCGTAATTTTGTTTTCATTTAATAATATTAATTTTCTCATCATTATGTTATCCGTAATTAATTACTATAAAGAAAACTATATGAGATCTTATACTTATATTAGTAAAGTTATTTGATTTATGGCTTCTGTATTTAATTTAAATATCAATGTGCTATAATCAATTTGATTTATATTTTTGTTGGTTTTTTGTTGTCTTATGGGTGATTTATTACTTGAAATTAGATCGGACTCCGAACGATCTGTTGTTTTTCGTGTGAAGGATAAAATACAGATATAAATTATAATTTGTAAATAGCATTAACGAGATACAACTTAAACAGTATATTATTAAAACAATGTATTAAAAATAAAATAGCAAATAGATAACAAATAGATAGCAATCAATTAAAATATAGTATGTAAACAAAGAGTTGGCGAAGTGTTTCATCACTTAACCAGACATGCCGATTAATGATGGAACAGAATTAAAAATGGAACAGAAAACGAAGATAATTTTACTTAGTATCGAATCGTTCGACAAGATACGAAAATTTCACGAATTATGCTTGATTATACCTCGACTTGGTGATATCTAATTGCATATGTAATTTCTGGATAGTTGTTGAATTACGATTTACTGGTTTCGCAGTCCAATGTATCTATGAGTGCTTGAGCTGAACTGCACGTTTGGCTGTATTATTTAAAGTATTATTTACATGTACTATTTAAAGTATTCGATTTATGGCTTCTGTACAAATAAATATTAATTTAAATATCAATATGCTTTAATCAATTTGATTTATATTTTTATATTTTATATATTATTAATTAATTGAGGAATATTTTTAATTCAATAAAAATAAATTGTTTCTATAATTATAATTTATAATTTATAAAACAAAATTAAGATATGATCCAGTCAGATGAAGCCATTAATAATTGTTTAATTTGTTATGAAGAATTTAACAATGTAAATGTTGTCATTCTCAATGAATGTAATCATCAAATCTGTTCTGCATGTGCTCATGAAATTGTGTTACGTGATTCGATATCATGTCCATTCGATAGAGAAGAAATCTCAAATATTATTATCCGCAATAAACATGGACAAAATATATCCAAAACCATATTTGAATATCAATATCTCACTGTCAATGACATAAATATCATGAAAAAGTACATGGAAAACAAATGGTCAGAATGTTTGTCAATGTTCAGTAAAAATTTCCAAATATTGTGTTTATCATTGAATAAATGTAAAGAATTAATACAATATTGGTTGTCGAGAAGGGTTGACGTAACATCTGAAGAAGTGACGATTTTTGAATTGGAAGTTATTCAATCTATGCCATTACGAAACGAGTTGATTGAAGAGGGTGAAACAATTTATGAGAAAAGCGCTTTTATCTTAGATATACTTAATTTGATACCCGTAGCGAAAAATGAATCATTTCACGTTTGTATGGACGATGATAATCAGAGAATAATGTGTATGTCAACGTTATTAAACAGTTTTTGGACCGATGAGATCATGTTAATGTTATATAATAGTAAAATCAATCAACGGAAATTTTTGAAAGCCGTTCTGAAAAATATTTATGTTGATTTGTATGGAGTGAAATCAATATTAGATCAAATGACTTGGTTTATAATTTCGAAAGTTGACAATAATCAAGAACTATATGCATTGCATAAGCCTGAAATGATTGAAAATGATGGGACGAATTGTTTGATATGTACAAAAGTCATTCGTAGTTTTCATTATGCCAAATTTATTGATTGTAATCATAAAATATGCAAACGATGTGTTAAGAAATATGATATAATTAAAGGTAAATGTCCAATTGATGGTACGATTTCATGTGGTTTAATGATATCCAAACATGGAAGTTCACTAACAACTTATCAATATTTTAAGAAAAATCATCAAGCCATCAATTTAAACAAAACGAGAAATTTAATCAAAACTATCATTCAATTGATTTCCCATATTCTGAATTTCAAAGCCTATATACCACGTTTGATGGAAATTATTCATGAAATCCAGACAACGGAGAAAGACAATAAAATAAGAAAATTATTAAATTTATTGAAACATCATTTGATAGAAATTCAAAATGATAATTACGTCAATATTCACTCTATTCACAGCACCGAACTCAATGTGAGTAGAAATTGGATGTTGTTAATATTCTCTGAATCAGATATCAAAGATAATCTATGCAACTCAACAATACGAGAACTGTGCGAAATAATGTGGAAATGTATGAATTTTTTAGATGATTTTGGTGAACTGATTGTGTTGATTGAAAACTATGATATGGAATATATTCTCAACAAAATCAATGGTTTGTTAAAATCTCATGATGAATTATTCTCTAATCTTACTCATTTCATCGACACCATTTCAATGATAGCAAATAGATATGATAAAATATCATTTGACCAATTGATTAAAGCACTGAAAAGTTTACAATAATATGAAAATAATGATTTGCAAAATAAAATGAATAAAATATATCAAAAATCGAAATTTTGTTTATTCAAATTTATATTTATAATAGAAAGAAGAAATCGAAATGGAAAGTGGAACACAATTTCATTATAATAATATTAATTTATAATTAAAAGTTATAAGTCGTTTTGGAAGAACTTTGATTTTGAATCATTAAAAGTTTGAAGAATAAATTCGATTTTCTTTATTTAACATACATGTTTTAGATAATAATTTTGATTGTACACTATGCTGATCAATGACGAATAAATTGAAATAATCATACCTATTAAAACATCAAGGTTTTTCTCAATGTGTTATCCATTAACATTTCTTTAAATTAAACATTGAAAACGAACTGAAAAGTCATGACAGAATTATATTTAATAACAAATCATTATTTAAAATCGGATTATAAAATATTGTTAATGATATCATGGTTTATGAAAAAGTTATCCAGTCAGTTATCGTTCGGAAGGTATTTTTTTTCTCGATTTCAGTACGTGCCCTCATATTGGTCCTTGAATATTTATCATTGTCTGAATAGTTTCATTACTGAGTTGATTCTTGTAAAGGTATCAGTTTTGTAAACAGATTCAACATTATTGCTGTCGATTTATTTATCATATTTCCTCAAACTTTGGACCATCGTATTATTATTTCAATCGTTTTTGGGTATTTATACCTCTTGTGGCAAACAAATCTCCTTCATTTTTAGCAAGCTCTTTATTGTACCTAGATAACGAGCTAATCATTTTCTCTATGCCTTTATTTTCCCTTTTAATTGACTTCATGACTTGTCATCTATTTCCTCTTTTCTTGGTATGCAAACAATTCAGCTTAGTCAAAGTCTGTTTATGTAGTCCATTTTTTGGTTTTGTACTGCTTGAATATTGTTTTTAATATTTCCTCTATATCTTCATATTGTTTTTTATAATAAAATTAAAAATAATTCCGTGTTACTAAGTGAATTTATACAATAATAATAAATTGAAGAACATTTATAATATTAAGTCAATATTAATAATAATAAAAAATAATAATGAAATGAAACCTATACTAAATCAAAGATTCATCATATAAGTCTATAAAAATTTATCAGCAAAAATCAAACAAGTTATTAAGCAGCGAAAAAAAGAATTAACGGTGAATACATACGCTGAGTACTAATATATGAATAGACACCGGAAGCAAGTCAAGCATCAAATATCATATAAAAATGTTTCTCTCTATCCTCTTGCAAATTAAGCGAACTTTCAAAGGCTTTAGACATTTAGAAGATGGCAGACTTATCTAATCCAAGGATATCAACTACATTAATGAGCAGGCTTTCTATTTTACTTTTAAAGTTTAAAAGTTATACTTATTTTATTAATTAAATTTATTTTATATCACTAATTATTACGTGGTTTTTGTTCATTTTTTAGTGTTGTTGATATTTTCATTCGTTTCATTACTTTCTTGCCGATGAATCAACGGGAAAAGGTTAACATTTAATTTTTATTTATTTTATTCTGATCAAGTTATTGGTGATCAATAGCTGTGATACTCGGTATAATAAAAAGACAAATTTATATAAATACACTACTCCAATTGTTACGTTGATAAAATCACTTAGTTTTTCAGAATACAATTACTAATATTATCATCATAATAAACACATTTAAAGCCCTCAGAAGCCAGACTACAATTATCAAATATTTACAAAGAACAAAATCTTATTTTTAATACTTTAATCATCAACTCTTTATTTTAAATTTATAAAAAAATTATTTTCAAATAAACAATTTTCTATCAAAAAAACGAGTTCCTATTTACTAAATTGGTCACACATGTCGGGTATCGATGACAATTTTATCCAAAATAAACTATTAAAAACAATTTTCTAATATCGGTCCAACCAGTGTTACGTATTGACGTATAAAAGTAGAATGCATTAATGTATATAATTAACGAATAATAACTATAGCAATTTATAAATAATAATAATAATAATTATTATTATTAGTATATTTTCGGATAAAATTTATAAAATAGTTTTACCATGTCTAGGTCAAAAAATCGCTAGATATCTATTATGGAGTTCAATACATAACGTCGAATAAAATAATCGCGTGCAATAAATTTAATTGCAGAATAAAAATAGGCTTGCATTTAAATCTTATAGAATAAATTTAATTGCAGAAAATATTTCTGTGACTTAATAGATTCAAGCCTAGAAAAACATATGTTAGAAATTAAATGAATATTCGTAAAGTATAGCTAAGACTGATTCATGGATGCCTATATAAGGTAGTTGTCACAGTAAACACATAGCGCACTGTACATAGCCGACAATTCTAAGGCACGATTATTGCTAAACTACAATTACAGAAGATTCCGCGTAAATCACCAAGAACCTGTTTATGCCAGGTCTTCATAACTGAAAGACCGAATCACGCAAGCATTTATTACAATCTTTAATTATATTCTTAAATTTATCATATTGCTACTTATTGACCGTGTCTCAGTCTAGAAACGGCTTTGTCACAATACTACAAAGGAGTCATATAAACCATAATCTTCTCTGAAATTTATAAGGTTAAAATCAATCGTATACCGAAAATCTAAAATTTCATAGAATATTGTATTGGCGTTTAATTGTTTAGTCTGTTATTTAATAATATATTCAGGTGTCTGAATCCGATTTTTATTTTATTTGATTCATACAGTAGTTATAAAAGTTAATAGCAGTGATACAAATTCTATATCTAAGCTGTAGTAACAATAAATTGTAGTTAATAATTGTTGTAAAAATAACTTTTAAATTTCTAACAAATGTGGACTAAGTCATAAAGACTACCATGATAATTGTTTCGTTATTAAACAACAATTTGAATCTACAAATCTATATTAACCAAAATAATACACTCGAAATCTCAATGATAACAATAACAATTCCTAACGCAATTCATAAAGAAAATTGCTAAAGATGGGATCAGCGCCCGAAAGTCAAACACAGAATAAAGAGTAATCAAAAAGACTGATTACTAAAATCACACACAGGCTAAGTACAAAAGTTACCGACCAAAAAGACTGGCAAAAATCTATGAAATTCAGCTTCTTTTATAGGCCATCGAGTGTGTCCGCTTGATGTCACGGACCTTCATTTCCAATTCTTTAAATTTGTTTGTGGAATGATTTACTTGAGATTTTCCTTATATTCCTTATCTCATTGGCGGATATTCGAGCTTGCTGTAGTTAGTAGGCATGTGCCTGTCGATTCTTAACTTCTAAATATGGATTAACATTAGAACGGATCTGATTGGTTAACGGCACGTGTGTTTATTGGGTTTGTGTGTATTAACCCTTTTAAGAGTTTTTCTTGGTTCTTGGGACCTTTTTGACTAATATATGGAATACCCAACATAATAATGGATACCATGGAAAACCCCCTCAAAGGGTTAATGAACACAGCTTCAATAAGGCTTGTGTCCATAGTCACTGAGATTAGTCACAGATATCCAGCAGTATTTATAATTCAATGATCAACTGATGTATACCAACAACTAGAAACACGCATCGAGATTCGATAAAGATAAGAGAAATACAAGAAAATTTGTTGACACACTGACGTATGAACAACTCTATTGAGTGAAGAATGAAGCTCCGAGACATCAAATGAACACCTACGATAAGACTATAAATGCAGTTGGATTTTATAAGCATCTCCTTGTATTTTCATTTGGTAACTTCAATTCTGTGTGACTTTGGAGTGACTTTTCTGACAACTATTCTTTATAATGTAGATTACGCCTGTGACCTCAACAATAACTAATTAAGTGGAATATGATCATCAATTAAAAAATCAGCATTGATAATCAACCATATAATAGTCGAACATAACACAATTTATTTATATTACTCATTGAATATTCAATGGAAGTACGACATTTATCATTTTTATTCGGTAGTATAAAGAATTGTATAAAACAGCATTTTTTATGTGAATTAGAATATTTACGCTTCGATTTGGTTGGCTAAATATTCATTCAATTGTTATCATCAATAATAGAATTATTAGTAGTGATAAAATTATAAAAAAGTTTACTTATCATTCGAGTAAATGTAAATTCCAAAATAAGATTTGTGTCAGCGATTGATAAATAAATCCCCTCCCAATATTAAGCTGGGTACCTAGGAACAATAAACAAACAATGAAATTAATTTACATGAAATTACTTGAATATAATACGATTGCCAGTTTCATTTATCGCATCTTAAAAACTGAACATACGGTGATGCATTTATTTATGATCTGTTACAATAGATAAATACATAATTAATATTAATAATTTAACAAATAAAACATTGAATTATAATCGAACAAATCCGTTTAGTACACATAGTGAGTCTGAACCAAACATTGATATAAATACTCGTACAAAGTAGTAGTATTAGCAATTGCGAGTAACGAAATGAAATCAGCGGTATTAAAGGTAACTCCTAAAAAGATAATATTCATGATTTTTGTAAAATAAAAATGTAATTAAGTATTGGGTCTATAACTTAAAAACCGGAATTTTTTTTGGAACAATTGAGTGTTTATTAAAGAAAATCTTGTACAATCCTGTTATCCAAAGTAATGTCCATCGGGAGTTACAACATTTCCCCATCTTTCGGGTAATTTGTGGATGCCATACCAAAAAAACCGGTCATCTTTTGAATCAAAGAACGAATCGAGCCACTTTTTGATGCCTTGGACTGAAGTGAAACGTA